>JAPVRG010274901.1:24997-38406 GCA_029783565.1 Rhagoletis cerasi
GATCACGTTAGAAGAATTGATGAATACACCGTGGACGTGACTAATGACTTGAGGAACAAACGGGAAGACTGTGAGACCACAAGATTATTTTGGCCCCGACTTAGTAGCAAGAAGAAGAGGGATCTACTGAAACTCAATAAGTCTGCAGTAAGAGTCCTTGCTGGTGTCATCACAGGACACTCTGCTAGTACTATCTGCAGAAGCTGCCGTGATGAGGATGAGGAAGAGTCAATTGACCACTTTCTGTGTCGATTTCCGGATCTACAGTCGAAGCGCCTCAAGTACTTAGATTCACGCTTCTTCAACAGTCTGTTGTCTGTTCGATCTCCTCTGCTTCATTAGGGACAGCAATTGGTTTAGTACATTATTGACTAAGAGGGCTCAGCTACTCTCCCGATTGTGGGCACGTGTCTCCTTCTGACGCACAGGACAATTTCGCCTCTGAGTGGAAGTATTGAATATTCAATACACGCCCTCCTAACCTAACCTAGTCATCTCTCCCAAGTTCAGCTGTGCAGTTAAATAACATAAAAAGTTGTATTGTCACTCAGTTGAGTTAAACCACCAACTCAAGGCTTGCCGAGAAACCTTATACTGGTCTACCGTTTCTTCTGCATCTGATAAAGTAAGGTTACGACAAGGGGTACTGTACTAAGTGAGTTACCAGAGCGCAAGCAGTTGCTAGTCAGGAAAAACTATTCCTTTCCTGTTTAGTAATAACTAAAATTCGTTTTGCTCATTAAGGAAGTCCACAAACTTTTTAAGATCCTGCACATTTTGATATTCCAACTAAATTTCCGAAAAATTCGGACCCATATTTATTGTTCATAATACTGACATAATTTATCTTGTATACAGTGTACAGATTTTTATATTAAAGAACTAAACCATCGACTGTACTAAGGCAATCAGAGATCCAGTAAAACGTAGAATCTGAAAAATTAGAAAGCATAAAAAAATATACTATCCGTATTAAAGATCAGAAAAAAAATAAATATTTAAATTTAGCATTCATTATACATAACGTATCATCATTTTACTAAGCACGCTACCTTACCGAAGTCAGTGCGGGTAAGGATGGCGCAAAAAACGGGACTTTCACCACCAAGCTACGTTGAGCGCGTATAATAATGAGCAGCACCATTCTTTGAACTCGTACACTATGCGTATACCATTTACTGCTGTAGACCGTAGTAGCCAGTTCTGAACTCTAAATGTAAACAAAAAACGGAGAAGATATGTAAAAAAATGTACTATTAATATCGTTACTCACTTACGCTTTCAATGATCATAGAGCCTCCAATGCAGTAAAAAAACAGTTCGGTTGAAACGGTCATAGTGTGTGAGACGTAGACGAAAACTCCATAATCAGAGAACTGTTAAATAAAAAGGGGAAAGCTATAGATTGAAATTGTAAGAGTGATCTTGAAATTCGACAGCAGTAACTGCAATGATTCAGTGTTAAATGAAAAAATTTTGAAATATAAGGTTTATTCCACGAGCTACTCGAATTATGCTCGAACATATTTTTCGATTAAAAATTGTGTAAGTTTCAGCCATTTTGACAGGAGTATTTTCTTGTGGAACAAACCTATAATTACTATAGATATTAGCCAAACAAAAATTTAAAACTTCATCACTCCCTTCTAAAAGTATTGCAATCGTAACTTAAAGTTTTCCGAATATGGAACACATATATAGGAGTATATTAACCACCATGAATCTAGTTTTTATCATGCTACCCATCATACCAGCAACAAATCCACCACGCTAGTTCCAATAATAATGCTCGAAGTTACAAAGTGTCCCAAGGTCATAAGCGCCATAACCGCCGAGAATCGGTCAATCAATTCGACAATTTCATTATGACGCGCTATGATCTTCTTCAAGCTATCCTCAATCTCTCGCTCCGCATATCGTTTATCCGTCTGCTCAATGTCAAAATCTACCAGCAAATCGCTCAGATCATACTGGAGCGCCTTCAAAAGTGTTCCAAAATACATGCAAAAGCAAAGAAACAAACCATCAGCGCCAACAAAACTTGCGACCGTTATACAGCCATGCCAATACGAGAGCGTAAAAGTTGCAGGAAAAATTGGCATGGAAACAAGAGTATTCGGAACACTGGAAGAGTAAAAAATTTTAAATCATTTCGACTTCTTAGCGTCAGCTGAGTTCGTGCGCTCACAGCATTTTGAAAGGCGTCTCATATCGTATTTCATCTCCATGCACGTGGGCCGAGTAATTCACTATACCAGCGCGTATGGTGAACGAAGTGATCGTGATGAAAGCGACAAATAACAAAGACGAACATAGCCGCGTTCCAATCGTAAAATACTTGCGCTTACAAGCCAATTTCCGTGGACTATTTTGTTCGGCTGTCAACTCAGCTACACGCTTGATAAGGCGTTCGAGCTCAGCACGATGCCACCAGATGAAACAGACTTTGAAGACGCACATAATACCCGTGGCGGATGGACAGAGTGCATCCAAGGCGCGCATTGCATCGATTGATACAAAGCTTAAGCCAAAAGCAAATTCTGCGTATGTGCAATAGACCAGTATGACGAAGTTGAATAAAGCCCAAGCGTTTATCAGCGTGGATTTGCCAAGTTCCGGATAAAAGCCAATGACACCCAAGGCGAATTTGGGTACTAGAAACAAGTTCTTCTCCGTTGGATAGGATTCCAGCAAGAACTTTGGCAACATTTTTTTCTCTTTTGCTGACAGCTGCTTCACTACAAATGCCAGCTATCGGGGCTTGGCTGACGTACTTATAGGCCGATTAGGCAGTAATTTTGGAACTACATACCTAATTACAGTGGTTGAGTGGGAAATGCTAAAGGGTTATAAATCTGTCCACTTAGCATGAACATATTACTAATAACAGTGTAGCATACTCAAGCGTTTATTACACCGGATATTATTACGTTGAATATTGTTATTAAATAAATCAGTTTGTGTTAACGCACGAAATGTTTGCTGAAGTGCTACATACACTAACAAAAAATGTTAAAGCTCCATAGGAAATATCCTTAATTGAAATATCTATTATATAAATAGGCAATCATGATTCCTTTACACCCCTTTTACGGCTAAACTATACTTCTAAGGTATAAACAATTATACATCATTAGAAAGGCATTTTGATGCTAATGTGCAAACAATTTTTAAAATTTCAAATGAGTTTAAAATAGAATAAAAAAAATAAATTCAGGTCACACCAATACCAATGCCATACATGTACATGGGGCGGAAATGCTTCCTAAATGTATGCTTTAATATTAATAGTTAAATGCGAAGCGGCGGCGTTAGTACAATTTTGTTTGAAATTAATGCAACGATAAAGGAAATTTTGAGTATGTAGATGAAAAAAGGAATAAAGGAAAAGATGAAAATAATAATAAAAATTCTAAAAGGTAAAGGTAAAGATATAGGTAAAGATAGATAAAGATAAAGATGAAAAGATGAATAGAAAGATAAACCTTAAGATCAAAATAAAGATGAAAAACGAGACAAAGGTAGAAAAATAGAGAAAGTGATAGAGATAAAGATAAGAGCCAGAGAAAATGAACTGAAATGCTGTGCTATGCTATGTTATAATGTCATGTTTGCAGTTCATCGTCTTATTGAACCTCTCCTTCATATTATCTTTGGCAATTTGAGTACAGACATATGTTGGGCGTGCATTTTCTCATAACCTCTTCCTTGCCGTTATTTATCACATTGCCACTTATTCCAAATTTGGAGCCAGTGCACAAACGTAGTTCATTGTTAAACATTACTTTTTCAGGAGTTTTACTCGTCGTTTAATGAAATGGAGACCGGTAAACCATCAGGCGCAATAATATGTGGGCATCCTAAACTTTCTGATACTTGTCGAGTACCTGCCTTTAATAATTTTCTAAGGAACGGTTGAATCGTGTAGTGTTCAAGTTTTCCGGTTTTTCAATATCTGGCATACATTTTGGCATAGAGCTGATTAGAAGGTATATACCTCTTCAGTCAGAGTGTATCCACCAAATCTTGCAATCCAATTGTTGGTAAATACTTCTGCTACTACTGTCTTAGGCTCCTGTTTAGGAATTGGGTTTAACTTTGAACATTTTAAGACTCCTCCTTGACATTATTTTCATTAAGCGGATATCCATAATGTCTCTCTTGGCCTTAGCTTTTGAGCAATATTCACATACCAGGTTATATGGTCGACGTGACATTGTATATGTTGTTATTTTTGTAGCGGCTACATAGATCTGCCTTGACCAGCTAAGCCTTTCGGTCGTTTTGGTCACGCCTAACTGATGGTAGTCCCAATAAACATGCCGTTTCTATGGGGTCGAACCAAAAGCAGGGAGGTGTAAGTCCAATGGGTTTTATGGGACAAGTTAAGAGGTGGTGGCGTAGGATCCAGTGGTTGCTGTACGCAGTCCTAGATCTTGTCCTTCAGTTCATAGAGATGCCTTCAAGCTTGCGTGGGAGGATGTTATGCCTCTAGCAAGTGCAAATTCAGTTGTTTATGTTGGAAGCTGGTTGCCAACTTGATCAGCATGATGTTGTGCTCCCTTACCGGAAGCACTTCCGACTCATAATGTGGATGAAGTTCTGGTGATATTAGAATACATCCCGCCTGTTCGGAGTGCTGGACTGTGTAACGGTGACCAAATTGGTACAGCATAGTTAGTAAACGGCCGGGCAATTGTGGTGTATGTTGCCAACAACGTTTTTGGTCTATGTCCTAGATGCTGCCGGCGACTTGAGGGCTTTGTTGCGGCTCTGAACTATGTTGACGTTTGCGGTTGTATGGAAAGATAATAATAGAAAGCTGTCATCCTAAAATCTTCGGGTTGGTCTGAATTGGTATACCGTTAACGTGATTTCCAAGCTGCAGATGGTTGCCTTAGAAAAAGGAATCTCGTGGGGGAAATTATTAGAATAATTATGGCGAAGAATCGAGTTAGTTTGGAGAGACAGTCTTGTACTTTCGAGCATAGACTAATCAATCTTTAGCATGTGAGAACCCTACTCTGTCACCATGTTTAATTTTTTTCGGTTACGAAGTTTGGTCTCGAAATATCACTAACGATTGCCGACCACTCATATATTTCACTGTCCACTGTTTGAAAACCTTTTGGAGATAGGAGGCCTCAACGCCTTCTTGTAGCTTGGAGTTGCACATTATGTCGAAAGGAACGACGATTACATTTAAGACCACGAGCACTAAGTCCGGTGGTGGGGCTGTGTATTTTACGGAAGCCATGCTGATGCTTCGCTGGCGTCAAGTGACACGTGAAGTACGGGAGCAGCATGGCCTCAAGCGTCTTCACTACTGGGGAAAGAAGAGTTATCGGGCGATAAGACTGCCGTTGACTAGTTTTCACGTATTTAGTGGTGGGACCATCCTCACCGATTTCCACAAATCTTGAATGACAAGGATGGTCACCGACAGGTTGCGGAACTTGGAAAAATAGTCTTCTCCCGCCGGACCGAATTTTTTAAAACACGAATTCATATTCCGTCGACACTAATCGCTTTGGAGACTCTTGCCTTTTTGTTGAGCGGAAATTTCATCACCGTTCGGACTCGAAGAAGAAAGTTGCAGCAGTAGTGACTACCGAAGGTGCTCTCGATAGCTTCCACGAAGCCTCCCCAATCAGCTTTATTGAATTAAATGTAAGTGCGGTGGTCCGCGGAAGGTAAGTCGGCAGGTTTATCAATCTAGATGATTTTGGGTAGGTGGCCTGATACTTATGATAGCATACTTACTATGGAAAGGGTATCAATTGTTCAACAGATTATTTCAATTATAAAGAAGTAAGAAGTTCTAATTAACGAAGCTCTCGCCTCGATAGCCCTTGACTAGGGCTCAGTAGCAACTCCTACAATTTTAAAGAAATCCATATTTGTTGTTCAAAGTAACGGGTTTATTGGAAACTACTGACTTAATTTATCTTGTATACAGCATTTTATTTTAAGCAACTAAATCATCGACTTTACTAAGGCAATCAGGGAACCAGTAAAACGTAGAATCTGAAAGCATACAAGTGTATGATGAGTAGTGGTAGAGGTCAGAAACAAAATAAATCTTCACTTTTTTAAGCTAGAACTAAGCAAATACATCGCTTTTTTTATTTAAACAATATAACTAACCGAAGCCAGTGTGGGTAGAGATGGCGCGAAAAATGGGACTTTCACCACCAAGATACGTTGAGCGCGAATAATAATGAGCAGCACCATTCTTTGAACTCGTACACTATGCGTATACCATTTACTGCTGTAGACCGTAGTAGCCAGTTCAGAACTCTATATGTAAACATAAAACGGAGAAAAAATTTAATATCATTAACCTTATTCACTTACACACTCAATGATCACAGTGCCACCAATGCAGTAAAGAAACAGTTCGGTTGAAACGGCCATAGTGTGTGTGACGTAAACGAAGACTCCATAATCAGAGAACTGTTAGATAAAAAGGGAAAAGCCATGGTTTAAAATTAGCAGAAAGATCTTAAAACTCGTTTGCATGAATCGAAAATTATTCCATGTTGAGTGAAACAATATAATAATCTTAAAACTATTACATCATACCAACAACAAATCCACCACGCAAGTTCCAATAATAAGGCTGGAACTCACAAAGTGTCCCAAGATCATAAGCGCCATGACCGCCGAGAATCGGTCAATCAATTGGACAATTTCATTGTGACGCGCTATGATCTTCTTCAAACTATCCTCAATCTCTGGCTCCGCATATCGTTTACCCTCCTGCTCACTGCCAACATCAGCCAGCAAGTCGCTCAGATCATACTGAAGCGCCTTCAAAAGCGTTCCAAAATATATGCAAAAGCAGAGAAACAAACCATCAGCGCCAACAAAGCCTGCAACCGTTATGTAGCCATGCCAATGCGAGAGCGTGAAAGTTACCGGAAAAATTGGCATGGAAACGATAGGATGTGGGAAACTGGAAGGGAAAAATTTATAAACAATTTAGACTTTTTAGCGTCTGCTGAATTCGTGCGCTCACATCATTTTAAAAGGCGTCTCAAACGGTATTTCATCCCCATGCATGTGGGCCGTGTAGTTCACTATAACAGCGCGTATGGTGTACAAAGTGCTCGTGATGAAACCGAAAAGTAACAAAGACGAACAGAGCCGCGTTCCAATCGCAAAATACTTGCGCTTATAAGCCAATTTCCGTGGACTATTTTGTTCGGCTGTCAACTCAGCTACACGCTTGGCAAGGCGTTCGATCTCAGCACGATGCCACCAGATGAAACAGACTTTGAAGACGCACATAATACTCGAGGCGACTGGACAGAGTGCATCCAAGGCGCGCATTGCATCGATTGATAGAAAGCTTAAGCCAAAGGCAAATTCTGCGTATGAGCCATAGACCAGTATGATCAAGTTGAATAAAGCCCAAGCGTTTATCAGCGTGGATTTGCCAAGCTCCGGGTAAAAGCCAATGACGCTCAAGGCGAATTTGGGTACTAGAAACAAGTTCTTCTCCGTTGGATAGGATTCCAGCAAGAACTTTGGCAACATTTTTTTTCTCTTTTGCTGACAGCTGCTACACTACAAATGCAAGCTATTGGGGCTTGGCTGAAGTACTTATAGGCCGATTAGGCAGTATTTTTGGAACTACATACCTAATTATAGTGGTTGAGTGGGAAATGGTAAAGGGTTAAAAATCTGCCCACTTAGCATGAACATATTATTAATAACAGTGAGGCATAATCAAGCGTTTATTACACCAGACATTATAACGTTGAGTACTGTTATTAAATCAGTTTGTATTGACGTACGAAATATTTGCACTTAAGTGCTACATACACTGACAAAAAATCTTAAAGTTCTATAGGAAAGCTCCTAAATTGAAGTACAAACTTCATTCATCCTTTATTTATTTTATTAAAATTTTTAAAACTGGATACAAATATGTCAACTGCCATACCTGCCGATCAGTTATACTTAAATTTTTTTGTATATAACAATTTTTGAAAATAATGAATTAAATGGAAATGTTTTTTTTATAAAACTGTGAGAAAACAATTCGCTTAAATGAAAATGATACAAAAATTTTCGTTTTAAATTATATTTTCTTTCAAAGAATTTATTTTCATTTTCAATGCTCTTGTAGTATGGAGATTAAAGAGATTTCGCTTCGAAAACTTAGACGAAAGCTAAATTTTTCAAGGTCTCTCTTTTGGGTTTTTAAAAACATATTGTTGGGATTTTGACAGTTTCGACCACTGGTTTGCTAAATAAAAAAACTCAGGATTGCCAAGCAACTTGTTTTTATTGTGGGCCAAATATTTTACTGCTTACACACGTGATAGCGTGATTATTTGCTGCTGCACTATATGTGCGTGGTTTCAAAACATTTATTTACGCCTCCTACAACGTTAAGTTATCAATTTAGTATAATTCAACTGTTTTCGTTTCGGATATTTACATACTTAAAGAAATGTTTTTTTTTTTCACTTTTTAAAACGTCCCAAGATTAGGAAAGAGGGAAACCCTAAGTTTGACTAAAAGTGATATGAAATTTTTTCCACAGTGTATTCAAAATATATATACACACGCATATACATATGTATATCAAGAACTTAAACTCAATTTATTCAAGAATTATTAGGTACCCATAGAAAAGTAAGAAAGGGAGTGGCTAACACTTTCACTTAATAAGCTTACTTATGTATTTTGCTGCAAATGATGAAAAACTTATTGTCGACACTGAAAATTAAGCAATCAATATAACAGTAACAAAATACTTTGCTTGACTTAAATATTTATGATGATTCATTAGAACAGTCGAGCAATTTCATTAAATTATTAAATATGATGACAGTAGAGCCAGGGCGCATCCAAGTATATATTTTTTGAACGTATTCCAGGTATATATACTTGAAATGATATGTCAGCAGAAAATACTGAAAATTCGTTTCAGATAAAACGCTCTTTAAAATACATGTATGCAAGTGTTATGTACAGTTTGTAATAAATAAATAAATACACTTTTTAAAGTTTCATAAATTGCACTTTATTTACATAAAATTAAAAAAGAATTCAATCATTTTTAAGAAATTAACGGTATTGTTTTTTTCTTAAAAATTACTTGTTTATTGAAAAGTTCTATAAACACAAGATGCGCTCACCTTTCAAAAGAAATAAAAAAATGTTAAAAAATGTTAAAAAAGAATTTTAATATTTCAACTATTTCAAACACAAATACAAAATACTTTCACGAAAGTTGCTTAAATACAAAATACCTACATTGAGAACACAAATATATGTGAACATGCAAGTATTAACGATAAACTATTTTGTGATTTAATTTTTTTTATTTTTATAAAAATATAGTTTATTCTAACACAAAGTTTAAAACTTAGATTTATACAAGTTTTATTAAAGAATAACCTATAGTTTTATATAAAACTAAAAATAAATAAATTTTTAAATAATTATTTTTAAATATGTATTTGTGATATGTGGTGCGCTTATAATCCAAATATATTAGATTTCCTAGAAAGATTTTGCGTATGCAGTTTTGTAGCCTATTCAATTTTAATAATTTTTGTAGTTAAAGGTATTGCTCGTTTACTTCCATATAAAAAAATCGTCGAACATTCTTTGTAGTGAAGAAAATGCACAACACCGTTGGCGAAAAAATTGCGAAGAATCAACGGTATTATCAACGTGACTTCTTAGCCACTAAAATTCTTTGGGCTCTAAAAATGCATACGTAAAATTTTAATTTTGGTGAAATTTAGTTTTTAACATTTCAAATTTTATTTTTGCAAATTTTTTTCTATTGGACAGGAAAATCGATTTTCTTCAAAAATGCTACTTTCTCTGCACTTTTCGCTAAAAAGTTTTACATAAATAAAAAAAAATTCAAACATTCCCTCTCATCAATATTTTCGAAATTTCATAGCGATTACTTTAAGTCGTTAAAATTGAAAATCGGCTAATATTTATGACTTGTAGGAAGTTTTCAAACGACGTACAGAAAAATGGTACAGTAAATTGTTTAATTTTTTTTAGATATTTTGTTTTATTTAAATTTTATTAACTTTTAACAAAAACATGGTTCACACTGCAACAAAATCCAATAACTCAAAGTTTCAAACTTTCGTCGAATTTTCATCAAAACTTCAAACATTTTAATAAGAATTTTTATAAAAATTTCAAGTACGCAGTTTTATAGTCCATTTAATTCTAGTACAAAAAGGTGCAAGCTTTAAATGGCTGGAAAACACCGTTGATTTGCGGCAATTTTTTTGAGTTTTCAAACAACGTACAGGAAAATGGTACAGCAAATTGTTAAATTTTTTTTTTATATTTTGTTTTATTAAAATTTTATTAATTTTTAACAAAAAGATAGTTCACACTGCAACAAAATCCAATAACTCAAAGTTTCAAACTTTCGTAAAATTTTCATCAAAACTTCAAACATTTTAATAAGAATTTTTTATAAAAATTTCAAGTATGCAGTTTTATAGTCCATTTAATTCTAGAACAAAAAGGTGCAAGTTTTAAATGGCTGGAAAGCACCGTTGATTTCTGGCAATTTTTTTGAGCATTTTTATTTTATTTTGTACCCACTTCAAACTTGCACTTGATTATACTAGAATTGAATGGGCTATGAAATTGCATACCCAAAGTTTTTCTACAAATTCTGAATTAAAATTGTCAAATTTTGATGTATCTTTTTGTTTTCCGGTAAACTTAATTTTTTTGTCAATGACTTTAACCCTATTTTAAGCTGGTTTTGAAAGTTTATTAAAATCAAGTTAGGGAACTTCCTATGTCTCTTTGAGGGAATCTTTAGTTCTATAAATTATTTTTTTACTTTTTAGTTGTTATTGTAATAAAAGCGTGTTTTTAGTTTTTTAAACTATATTTTCTTTTTGGTGTGATAAAAACCCTTCCCAGCAAACGTCGGCTGCTTAAAATTAAAAAAAAATTATGTTTAACACTAAATAAACAAATGAAATGATGGTTTTTAAAAACAATAAAAAACCGGACGTATTTTGTGCGTCAGGGCTGTTGAGTTTTCGTGTTCTTTTCTCATCATCTTCACAGGAACATTGCGTGCTCTTTCTTTAAAATGTTGCACTCTGATAATGTTGCCATACGCTGGCAATTTTTTCGAGAAAAGAAAACGCCTTAAGTCAAGTCGACACATGAAGCCACAAAGAAACCAAACGGAGGATATTTATAAAAGCGAATTTGTCAACCACACGAGTTGGTACCGAATTTAATAAAAATGTAAACAGAGCACAGGAAAAAATAAGCAAATACATTCTTCATACATTTGTGTGTACATATATAACAGCAGTTACTATTCTAGTAGTGTAGCTCATAGCTGTAATATTTGTCAATTTATCCACATACGTAGTTGCAGGAAACCCCTCTATACACTTTCGTAAGCTCTTAACCCGTCCACATAGGGACCTACTACATGCCGTAACACAATGCAGTTCACTCTACGATTACTCAGTCAATGTGTTGAGCCATAAATTGAGTGAATACTTTCTAAGGAGCGCCTCGTCGCGCCAAGAATTTCATAATTTGTTGTGTGGTGGGCGAGCATCTATTGTCAACGAACTCAATCAGCGTGCTTGTGTAAAATTTATTATTGTAAGCGCCTATTTTTGGCTTGTATTATGTACAATCATAATTCACTATTGAGATGACAAGCAGAAAACATATATGTATGTAGGTAAAAACTTAATGTGCAAGAAAGTTCGTGAACCTTATTATGGGCACATATTGCCAACATCAATGCCGATGTTGTTGCTCTTTCTTTCACTTTTTCCAAGTAAAAGCCATTTTCTTTGTCGCCATCGCCTTGTCATCATCAACGTGTGCAACCTCTTTGTCATCAACGAACGTCGTGGCAGCATCTAAAGACATCAATATTGCCTTTTGCGCGACACTTACCGCATTTATTATGTGCATTAGAGACAGTGTTATCGTGCCGACGAGTGAATCGTTATGTTGTAACGCCTACTATTTTCCAAGTTATCTTTGCTGCTACACACATGCATTGTATTCAGTTGCAATGCTGTTATGTTCAAGTAACGTCTAGTAAAAAATATTCCTTCGCCTAGTAGCTCCCTCATTACGATACGAGATGTCAGGTGAAATGTGACTTATATCTATCAAGTTTGTTAACGCATCGCTTTCGGTCGGAGAACTTGTCGTACATTTATTAGTTGTTACACGTGAAAAATATAAGTGTCACCTAAATATTGCCATTGCCACCATTTTCTATACCGGCCATCCAAATAAATCTAAACGCATTTTTTCACGATTATTTTGTCTAAAGAACTTCTTAGGCGGCGGTCTCGCAAAAATGGACAGTGAAATTTTTAAAACTGAAAATGTTACATGAGTAAAAAGGAAGATCTAGCATATAAAAAGGGATAAAGAGAAAGAAAGTGACGTATACACAAAGCTACAAAGTGTATAGATATGTCAGCACATATAATTCAAGCGAAGTGTCGTCGCTTTGCCGACCACACCAGTATGGAACCATACGTACATATGTATGAATGTGTGTTTGTACCTCTGTTAAACTAGCCAATATGCGTTTGTGTGTTTATGTGCCCCCGACGTAGAGTCTACGTGCGTAGATATGTCAGCGCATAGAATTCAAGCTAAGGGTTGAAGTCAAGTTGAAGTGTTTTTTGTTTTCTGCGCTCTCTTCGTCACATTAAGTGTGATAACCCTGAACTATGATACCTTCATTTTAAAGTAGACAGTTAAAGTCGTTGTTTGGAGTTTGAGCGGGAACTAGTGTTGTGGAAAAAGTAACCCATCTTTTGCTATTTTTGGGCTAGAGAATTTTCAAACAGGGAAGCTAGCCAATACGCGTTTGTGTGTTTATGTGAGATTTAACCCATGCCTCGATGTTACTCGAGATAAGGCGACAACTGGAACCAATGCCTGTTCTGATTTTAAAGTGGAAAATAAGCATGTGCTTTGAAGGCAGATTGGACTTGTTGGGTTTGTTATTTTGTTTCTTTGGCTGTTTGCCCGTTGCTCTTCTTTGTCTGTGTGATTTGCCTGTTTGTCTTTCTTGCCTTGTTTTCTCTTTGTTTTGTATGTATTTGTTGTATTTTTCTTTGAATTAGACGTTGGCTTAGGCGATGTCGCCGTACCCCTCATTGTGTTTTTAAAAGCATTTAAAATTTAAATTTTTTTTCGCCCTAGTATCTTTATTTCTTGTTTTGCTTTTATGTTTTATTGTATGTTTTCACCATGCGCCGGTGATAGCTGCCAAAAGAGAAAAGTCAAAAATGACAATGTATTAGTTTTGTAACAAAAAGTGAGTATGTGTTGGTGGTAATGCGCTTTATTCAACAATAATGCGACATCAACCTGCTTCGCCTATTGTTTGC
>JAPVRG010274903.1:0-11137 GCA_029783565.1 Rhagoletis cerasi
ATCGATGCAATATTTCGATGCATCACATCGAAAAAACATCTATGTATTTCTTTGACTTTTGACCATACACAGTGATTCCAAATTTAGTCAGAAAGAAGAAAGTTGCAGTGTTGCTTTTGTGCAAATAAAGGCAAAATTCGATTTTTTTCTAGAAAAGTTCGATTTTATCCGAATTTTAGCACCACAAAGTTCGATTTCAAAAATTTGCCATTCTGAAGCTAAAATTCGACTAAAATTCAAATTTCGAAGCTTCGAATATCGAATTTACCCATCCCTATTAGGAACAGAATATCATCCTTCCATTTAATTTTTACAGCTTTAATGCTTTCTTCATTTTGTTTATAGCTGTTTTTAATTGTTCATAATTAAATGTTAGTTCTGAGACAAAACTATAACATATATATGGCGATGATGATTTTCCATCCAACAACTCGTCCATAACATGTCTTAAAAGCAAGTCTTAGGCGTGATGGTGGCAACCAATATACTGTGGAGGAACAATTAAAGAATCTTTTAAAAGTTAAAGGATGCTTTATTTTGCCGATCGATGCACCAGTTTTCCTTTTTCAATGTGTTTGTATACGACTTCTATTTCTTCAGCAGAATTTATTACCGCTCTGTAGATAACTGTTTGTGAAAGCGTTGAAATGCTAACGCCTGGCTTAGCCAATTGCTTGCGGATCTTATATGGTTTTCATGCTCAGCACGCATTTAGCATTTTAGCATTTTGCCAAAAAATGCGACGCATTTTCCATACGAATGCTAAAATGCTAAATGCTAAAATGCTAAATGCGTGCTGAGCATGAACACCATATTAGATGCTTTTGAGGGGCTTTAAATTTGTAACAAATGATGCCTTTACAGAAACTTTCAGCATTTCAGGAGCGTTGTCGTCTGTCATCATTATCTTCAAATATTTCGCCTATTTTAAAGTTATCATCTCGATCGTAATCGGACATTGGAAATGAATCAGAGTCATGATTACATACATCTTCATGGCTGCTTGGTTCGGACTGAAATTCTTAATTTGCGTTGATTATATGTATCTAAACTTCTGTTGAAACTGTAAGCCTTAAGGCGAAGTCACACGATTGGTGCATTTGTACATATTGATAGTTACATAGTGGTGCTTGGAAATTTTTTTTAGTGAGTTGAACTCATGAAATTTTAAGACAACACCACTCTGTGATTGCCAAAATGTACAAATCTGTACAAATGCACCAATCGGGTGACAAGGCTTTTAAGTTTTTTTTTTTAAATTTTGATAAGTTTGAATTAACCGTTTTACTTTCCGTTCTATAGATGTTATCACTATTTTCGGAACTTTGAGCTCATTCCACAAAACGAATAATTCTATTCAAATGGTTTTATATCTTCCATTTTTAGATTTGTCTCATGTTGCTAATCCAATAAATCTGCCAATAATAATTTTTTGAGTGGGGATTTTGTTTAATTTACATAACGAATCTTCTATAACACTAGTTTACACGAAAAATTAACCTTTGTAAAAAAGTATTTTCTAGGCTCACTTTGGGTCGCTGAATATGAAAACAAAACCCAATTTTTTTTCAAAGAAGCGCTTTCGATATTTTTTCGAAAAACGTGTTTTTTGGTAGCTTTCGCAGTTATTTGTCAATATCTTTTGAAAAAATCATTTAATCGTCGCGAGCAACCTACCGTTTGAAAGGTATTGATGCGCCCTTTGCATAACTTGTATAGATTTAAATAAAAATTATTACTGCTACTAGCGACCAAATTCGAAAAAAGAGGAATTTTCATTCATTTTTTTAAATTACACATTTTTAAATGCTTATTTTTAATTACAAAAATTTTGTTTAAATTTTTTTTTCCAATTTGGGTAAAAGATAAATCATTGCAGTAAATTTTGCGTCTAAGATCATCCAAATCGGATAATAAATGTAGATGTAATGGGGCACTGAGTAAAAATTCCAACTTTATATTTTTCACAAAATCACACTTTTGTTCGGAAATAAAATTTTTCTATATTTTTTTTAATTTATTTTTATTTTTTATTTTTACTCCTGGATGCGAATTTGAGAAGACTCTACCGAACATAAACTAAAAAATTCAAGGGGAAAGCTTATTTTCGACTAAAACTGTGATTGTGTGAAAATTTCAAAGTTAGAATTTTTACTCAGTGCTCCATAACATCTACATTTCTGATCTGATTTGGATGATAGAGTTTACTGCAATGATTTATCTTTTATTCAAATTCGAAAAAAAAATTTAAAAAAAAATTTTGTAATTAAAAATAAGCATCAAAAATGTGTAATTTTCAGAAATGAATGAAAATTCCACTTTTTTCGATTTTGGTCGCTAGTAACAGTAATAGTTTTTATTCAACTCTATACAAGTTATATATTTTTGCAAAGGGCGCATCAATACCTTTCGAACGGTTGCTCGCGTCGAGTGGATGATTTTTTCAAAACATATTGACAAATAACTGCGAAAGGTTCCAAAAAACACGTTTTTTGAAAAAATCTCGAAAATGCATCTTTTTTAAAAAAGGAATGGGTTTTTTTTCGTGTTCAGCGACCCAAAATTTGCTTAGAAAACATTTTTTTTTCTTAGGGTAACGCAATTACGTCAAAATTTGTCGACTAGTGTAATTGGGTTTGCTCTCAATGTTGATTTCCTGTTTTCAAAACTACACTTGTGCACAAGGGTATTATAACTTTGTTCGCATAAGGGTTGTTTGTAACAGCCTAAAGGAATCGAGATCGATATAATGCCTGTTCATGCAGCAAATAATTTTTAAAAGTTTTCGAAAACTATCATGTTTTGGTGTTCATGCAACCAAAAAACTTGCAAGGTAGGGGAAATTGGAGGGGAAGTTGCAAGTTTTTACTGGAAAAATTTTTGCCAGCAAAAACTTGCAAGCGTTGAAACAGCTGATCGCATGTTGCTGGGTGCAATTCAAACTAATAAACGAATTGTTTGTGGGGATTTTATAGTTGAAATTGACAAAATAAACCTATTTAAATATATAAAATGTTATGAAATACTGTTTTTATTAGGAAATTACTGCGAATAAATAACAAATCAATCAGCTGTTCGTAAAACTTGAAAATTTTACTGATTTTGCGTTCACGGTGTTCTTTAGATATTTTTCTCATTGAGAGCGAATTTTCGGAAATTGAGTTGCTGGAGAGTTACTGGCAAGTTACTGGATAATTTCTGCATGAACAAACCTATAGGCATATACATACCAAAATGCTCAGAATGAAAAGATAAATCGACTAAGCCATGTCTGTCTGTCCATCCGTCCGTCTGTGCATACGATAACTCGAGTAAAAATTGAGATATCTCAACGAAACCTGGTACGCATACTTCTATTGGGATAAGGACGGATGGTATTGAAACGATGGTCAAAATCGGACAATAACCACGCTTATCTCCCACATAACGGTAGTTTGCAGAAATACAAAATCTGCTTTATTTTAGTAACTACTGAAGCTTATTGACTCAAAATTTACATGTGCAATTATATATTAACGAGTATTAAGAATATTGTAAATTTTTGAAACCGCCTAATGACTACATTTGTGTATCTTGGTAACCGTTTTATCGATTTCTGCCAAACTCGGCACGATTAATATACTTGACACAAAAAAGCAAGATGCTGAAAATGTTTGAAATCGAGCTAAAATTTCGACCACTTCTCATGTAACGGTAAATTTCAGAAATATGAATACTTCGATATTTCGAAATTTAGAAACGGTAATTTACTCAAAGTTGGTGCTCACAACAATCTTTTAATGGGAAGTAAGATTTTTATGGACTTTAGGAAAAAGTGGCCCACTTATGACTACTTAAGTTTATATCGGTAACCGTTTTATCGATTTCTACCAAACACAGCTAAATTATTTCTTTAAGTCTAACTGAGCATATTATCGAAATTGCTTGAGATATGAAAGAAAACAACCCCTGTTTACCACGCAACGGTAGGTTTCAGAATCGTGAAAAAACTATGTTTAATACGTGCGCCGCGTATTTAATGTTCGATTTCACCCGAACTAAGACTTCTTTACTTGTTTTAACTTGTTTTGGCAGGTTATTATGTGAAGAATCTTTAGAGTGAACTTTCTTTAGAAAATATCGGCTTCCTCATGCTCAAAACAGTGGAAGAGTACATACGAATGAAGATGGAATGACCCATTTGGTATTATCATCAGATCCATTAGTTTCATTTCGAAGGAACTTAAAACAAAGAACAAAATACCAAGAGATTCCGATATAAGTATTAAGCAATATATTGTTGAAAATGAAGAAACAAATAGCATGGAACTATTTGCATCAGTTGTAAGTTCCTCCTCTGAGGAGTCATGTTCAGAAACTGATACATAATACTCAATGAATATCCAATTAATTTATATTTTCGTTTTATTTTCTCAATTGTTGTTTTCTGTAGACTGTTTTATCCATATTTTGTAATATAATTGTACATGTCAACAATAATTATGCCTTATTTTACCTTCATATCAAAAGGTAAATAAAATCAGTTTTATTCGAAATTGGTAATCGGTGCGAAAAACCCGATCTCATTTTGCAATGATCGTGATGTAGTCCTTTTAGGAGTAAAGTTTCAAAAAATTTATACTTACATACACACATATTTATTTTCTTCTTTCCAAAAACACCCGTTGAATATGTACATGCACTTTGAGTTTTTGTTGAAACTTTGAATCTGGTATCAACAGTGAACTAGTGGCATTTTATTATTATTTTTTCTAAAACGGTCATAAGGTCAAAATAAATTCCCGTAGATGGCCAGAACGTCAATTGCAAAACGGTCATAAAGTTAACTGGCATTATGACCACTTCAAGGGGCCATAACTTCCATTGATATTGTCACCCCACCGAGAAATCCACCATCGTTGCATGTTTTAAGTATTAATAACAATTCTTCAAATATTTGTATAAAATGCTTTATCTTTAATATTTCACTTCAGAGTTTGCTCTATTCTAAAAAGTCTTTGCCAACTATTTTCAAAATTATTTATAAAAGTCAGTTGACACAGGGTGAACTCGTATATAATCGACTAAAACTTAAAGCCTGCTCTAAACATAAAGATTAATTTTAACTAGAAGAGGTTTTAACTTACGACTATAACTACGAGCCAATGTATTTCAGAAACGGCCAAATGAAGTTTGGAAAAATCCAAACGTATTTCCGAAAAGCACAAATATATTTCAGAAAAACTAAAAATTCAATCGTTACCTTAAAAATTGTATACTCCAATGGGCATGGCATTAAAGATCTAAAAAATACATTAATATTCCGAGTTAGCAAAGAGCTACATACATACATACATATAAATGGAGCTTAAGGACAATTGCGCAATTTGCAGGGCCGATATGCGCAGGCAAACGGTGGTTCGTCTGCTGCCATGTGATCACGTTATTTCACTAAAAATGTAGCGGTAGGGTATAAGTTTAATTTGTAAATGGATTTATAATAGAATAAAATTATTTCGCTTATACTTTGCTAATTGTTTGGCCGAGCTTCCCCGCCGATTAGTGGCGTGCGTCTTGATGTTGTCTCACAAATGGAGGGACCCACAGTTTTACGCCTAGTTTACCTAGGTTAAAATATTCGAAGAATATTTTTCTGAAATACGTGTTTTTCTGAAACACATTTGTGTTTTTCTGAAATATATTTGAGGTTTTCTAAAATACTGTTGGAATAGGTGTAGTGGGATTCTATTCTTATTTTTTCTAAAATGTCATAAGGTCAAAATAAATTCCCATAGATGGCCAGAAAGTCAATTTCAAAACGGGCGTAAAGTCATTATTATTACTAACACTTAAAACATGCAACGATTGAAGTGGTCATAATATCAATTGACCATATGGCCATGGGTCTTGTCATTCCACAGAGATATCCACCATCGTTGGCTGTTTTAAGTGTTAATAATAATTCTTCAAACATTTGTATAAACATGCTTTATCTTTAATATTTCACTTCAGAGTTTGCTCAACCTCTTTCTATTCTACAAAGTCTTTGCCAAATATTTTCAAAGATTTTTCCAACGAATTTTCCGGCCATCAGTGGCACTTAGCTGCCACTAATTTATCCGCAATGTAGGCAAAACTTTGACAAAACGGAAAAGGTAAAAACTTTGTCTGGCAAACATCGTATGGAAACAGTCTCCAGGAATTGAGTGAACAAAAAACAACCAGTGGGGCAGATGAAGACAAGACAGGCAAGTGTCACTCCTAAGTCTAATCCAATTTCAACTATGAACGCCTCCCAAAACACCCAAAAAACACAAAGATGCAGCCAGCCGAAGATGAAGGTGTTAATCCTTTATTTTATTAAATGAACACATTTCTGCGCAGACGAGGTGGTGGAGACGGGGAAACCTATGCACTGTCGAAATATTCTTAAAGATAGAAGGCAGCTTAGTGGGTGCAAAGGCAAAACGAAAACAGAATATCTCATGCGAACGCGAAACATGCCTCAGTGTGTAAATTAATTATGCGAATGTGCGCGTGTATTCAGCAGTGTTGGTGGGGAAGCCACCAGGCTGGTAGAGGTGGGCGCGAATTTCTACTTACTTATGGGACGGCTGCTAATGTGGCTACGAAGAATGAGACGCTTTGCTTAACGAAACTTTGGTGCGACGCTATAAATTATTCAAAATCAGCAACCGATTTGTGTGCTGCTAGTTGTTGTTATTGTTCATCATTGTTGCTGCACGCGTAGACAAAGTAGACAAACAGAAGGCGAAAGTGTTAAAGAGTTTAAGTTGGTGCGCGAGTAAATAAATATTACCTAGCTAAATCGAGGCAGTTTGCTGGGGCGTAAAGCAACAAATTATGTCATAAAGTTGCGGAAGTGGGCTAGTTCGGTAGCAAATGTACGCGACGACACCTCATAATTAATTCACACCAAGGAATTAAAACAATTTGCAGCGCTGGCGTGGTCCTTACGAGGCGAAAACTGAAAGTGAAAACTTTTGGTTCCCCCCAGCCTTTTCCATTCTATGTATATGTACCATCTTCTTCGCACGCTTACTACTCAGTATTTCTATGCAATAGAGCTGAAGTTATCCTTATTCCCAACACATGTGCCGCTTAGATAGTAAAAAGGGATAAAATGGTATTTTGAAGCCTACTTTTGGGGATGACAGCGTCTGGCGAAAGGGTTGCGTACGTTCACGTAAATTGAGAAGCTTACAGATCCTTACGCGAGGCATTTCAAGGATAACGTATACAAGTACACGTACATATACATACATATGCACTTGTACTAGGCAGTCTTCGCCACAACCACATGAAAACCTCTAATGCCCGTATCAATCAGTCGTTGCGTCAATTACGCGGCGGCCTCACAGCCAACATACAGGCACATGTCGTGAACTAACGGCTATCAGTTATTTACTTTTCTTGCACATGTGCATAGAGAGTAATGCTAAATGCTCATAAAACGCTTATTATCCTGCAAATACGCTACGCTGTACTACTCACTATAAAAATAGATACGCTGCCAAATAAATTGCCACAACGTATTACATAATACATACTGGTCGATTTATTTATTTTTGGTATTTAGCGTTTCAAATCTGCTTCAAATCGGAACTTTATGATCGGATTCCGCCTCGTAAGAGGAACAATAAATTTCGCCAATTTGATAGTTCGTTTTATAAAAAAAAGAATGCAAGTAGCGGCAAGTAAAGAGCAAAAGGGTTATGGCAACCTGCAGCTAAAGCGAAACAAAGTTGTTCCCATCAACTAACATCGCTTACGTGCCCATTCGATATACATATGTATGTACTATGTATAAACCCTCGCAGTCGGACCATACAGAACGTGGTTCTCTAAGAATGCCTTTTAGGACACTGTTTTTTCACGATAAATTTGAAGCACATTTAAATTCTGGATGAAAAATTAGAAAAAATCTACATGAATAAATAAATACATACATTCTTTTTTCGCTACTATGGAAGGCTAAACTTCGCTGCTTAAAGCATCACTTCAAGGATAAGTCAGGAAATTGCATCGATTGGAGCGAGACGTGTTTCTACTGGGACGAAAGTTTCTTCAAAATTGTAGGTTCTGCATGCTCTATTTTTGAAGCCAATGCAGCATGACATGAAATTCTGCCTTCTAAAAAAATTACTCTTGGCAGAATGAATTTGGAAATAGTAACTAGAAGCGAAATCCGAACATTTCATGCAAAATTGCCTTCTGAAATAAGCGTTCTTTCTGTGTTTCACGCCTGTATAAAAGCGAATTTAAGACTTCATGTTTTTGGAAGTATTTCTGGGTGGAAAAAGAACCGTGCTATAAATACATTTTGGAAGTAACCAAGTCCGACTGGGCTGCATCAAAATTTAGACACAGTCTGGCAAAGCGCAAGTTCCGCCATAAAAATTTCAGAACTCTCTCTGAACTATTGCAAAACTAATGCAGAGCGGGGCATTTGAAACTTGCGTTGTTCAAGTTGCGCTGTCGTCAAAATTTTTCAAATTTAGCATTTGAAAGCTGAGAAGTAAGTGTACATATCCTTTTTTCTCGTACAATACGAAAGTAGCTCCGCGAGAAGATCTCCGACGCTATCATCGTTGGTCGCGTGTTCAAATCACATTAAAGACACAGATTTCAGATTAACAAATTTAAATTATTTCGTGTCGCTTAAAAATGTGTAAAGAAAACCATGAAATTTATTAAAAATTAATTAAAAGAAAATAAAATAAAACAAGTAAAGAAGTCTAAGTTCGGGTGAAACCGAACATTAAATACCTGGCGCACGTATTAAACATCGTTTTTTCACTTTTTTAACGATTCTGGTAAACAGGGGTGGTTTTTTTCATTTTTCAAACATTATCGATTACATGCTCAGTTAGACTTAAAGAAATAATTTAGCTGTGTTCGGTATAAATCGATAAAAATCTTACCTCTTGTTAAGAGATTGTTGTGAGTATCAACTTTGAGTAATTTACCGTTTCTAAATTTCGAAATATCGAAGTTTTCATATTCCTGAAATTTACCGTTACATGAAAAGTGGGCTTAATTTTAGCCCGATTTCCAACATTTTCAACATCTTTCTTTTTTGTGTCAAGTACATTAATCATACCGAATTTGGTAGAAATTGATAAAGCGGTTGCACATATGTAGTCATAAGTGGACGGTGCCATGGCCATTTTACAAAAATTTGTAGTTGTGTTTGCAAACATAAATTTTGAGTAAAGTAGTGCTGATTTATCGCAGATTTCGTATTTCTGTAAATTACCTTTGTATGAAAAGTGGGCGTAGTTATTGTCCGATTTTAAAAATTTTCGAACTTTTTCTAGGTTGGACCAGGCTCAACACTTGTGCCAAGTTTTGTAGAAATTGGTAGAGCGGTTACCGAGATATACATATAAATCCATAAGTGGACGTGGCTACGCCCTTTTGTCAAAAATTTATAATATTCTTATTCCTCGTTAATATATCATTGCAAATGTTCATTTTGAGTCAATAATCTTCAGTAGGTATTAGATATCGCACTTTTTGTATTTCTGCAAACTACCGTTATATGGGAAGTGGGCGGGGTCATTGTCCGATTTCGCCCATTTTCAATACCAACCTACCTTGGGTACAGGGCAATCTATATACCAGATTTCATTAAGATATCTCAATTTTTGCTCGAGTTATCGTGTACACGGACGGACGGACGGACGGACGGACAGACAGACATGGCTTAATCGATTTGTCTTTTCATTCTGAGCATTTTGGTATGTATATGTGTATATCGATCTCGATTCCTTTAAACTGTTACAAACAACCGTTATGTGAACAAAGTTATAATACCCTTGTGCACAAGTGCGCTCGGGTACAATAAAATAAAATGTAATCTGTGTAGTGTGCTTTTTGAACATTCTATGCGAATTAATCGTAGCGCTTTCGATAGAAGCAACATTTTAATATCAAACGAAATGGGTTTGAAAGCTAATGTAAATCCCTTTCAAGGAAAAATATTGCGATTAAGCCACACTTCCTTTTTGACCGTAAAAAATAGTGTTCTTCGAAAAAAAACGTGCAAAAACTACAGGATTTCTTCCAAAAAAACTTTTTAATGTTCTATTAAACTACTTATAGATTTTTTAATTTCTGATCATTTGCGGCATTCTTGTTACAAATGCAAAAACCAGCGGAACGTAAAAGCATTTTTCATTTCGTTCTTTCATTTCGGATCTTTCATTTTTGTAATTTTGTCGCGAACTTTGCTAAGTAAAAATTAAAGTAAAACATCGATGGTTAGACGTATACATTTTTCATCCAAAAACCTCGAAATCAAAAACATCTGCCATTGAAACATCGTTAAAACTGTTTTCCATATATAAAGTAATAAAAGGATGTCGAAATACAAAAAATTATTTATTTAGCACAGAATTTAAAAACAACAAATTCCTAGCCTTTCTCCTGTTTCGCAGATGCGTGGTAGTTGCTCTTGCTTTAGAAAATAGTCGTTCACTCGAGACTGAAGTGGCCCCATGTGTAAATATTAAAAGACTGTTTATGGAATCCCGCATCTGTTTAATCATCCCACATTTCAATGAGGTGTTGGTTAATATTAGAGAACGACCGAACTTCGGCTTCGGCTTCGGCCATGTTCGGCCACAAAAGTTCGGTTCGGTTTCGGTTCGGCTTCGGCAAAAAAAAGCCGAACTTTGGCCGAACATTAAGCATTAAATTATTACTATATGTACACGTGCCATAACAAGTTCTTTATGTTTTTTTTTACAAAAATACTTATATAAGTTTATGTTATTCGCTAAAATTTATGTGATTGAAACTTAAGTATGTACCTTTTTTGCTTTTTTATCAATAAAAATACTACATTTTTAAAAAGTCATTGCTTGTTTACTACTTGGGCCCTTGAAAATGTTCGGTTCGGCTCCGGTTCGGCTTCGGCCGAAAATGGCCGAAGTTAGGTTCGGTTCGGTTCGGCCTTAAAAATCGAGGTTCGGTCGTTCTATAGTTAATATGTAAGCGCACGTTCCACCAACGCATTCTCCGTATTTCACAACAAAACACATGGGCAAGCGAGTGATTATTAAATGACAGTGTAACCGAGCGCTTCGAAAGGAAGGGTTTCGGATTGATACGAGAAAGAATGTATTGAAGA
>JAPVRG010274913.1:0-12910 GCA_029783565.1 Rhagoletis cerasi
CCTACGGATGTTCATTGACCTCATGTGCTCCATTGTGGTACTTACCCACCAGATCTCAGTTGCTACCACCCTAACGTACCGCCCTAATGACAGTAAATTAAACACCGTCAAAAATCATTAATGTTTTGCGAAAAAAGTATTTCGATTTGTTAAGTCGGAAAACCATACGGAAATAACCAACTTTTTTGTTTTTGTTTTTTTCTTATGGAGCACCTGAGGTCAATGAACTTCCATAGGAAAACCCCCTCATCGAGACAAAAACATTGGTGTATCACACTTTAAAATCCGACTATAAATGCCGAAGATACGAAGAAAAATGAAATTGGGCGACTACTAGGGTTGTCCAAAAAAAAAAATATTATTTTTTCAAATGCTTTTCAAAAACAATTCATATGAGGGGGTGTACGGCGAACTTTTTTTTTCGATACGGTCTAATGTATATGTTACTGTAGAATAAAATCTAAATCCGTTAGCTCTAAATAAAAAACGATGTAACTTGGTTCCAAACAACAGAAACATGTGGAAAATTTGTTAATGTTATATTTCCTGACCCTTTATACATACAGACTGACAACTAGTCCCAAATACATAAATTAGTGATAAAACAAATTTTTTAAGCAAACTTGTGCTTGAAATCCCACTTTAAACTTTATTAAAACCAAGCTTAAGCTAAAATTCGAAAGAACAGTCATTAATTTGGATCGAATATCTTAAAAAAGGCTATTGTATAAAGAAATACATACAAAAATTTAAAGTGTAAAAATTAAAGCTTACAGTTCAGCTTCATTTACTTTGCAAAATTGTGTTACCTCATAAATCTGCTGCGACTGTGCCTACAAATATGCAACGTTTCCATATGAACAGTAGCTGTCGCTCATACATCTAATTCAGTGGTGCACATTCTTACTTTTTCCAAACACTATATGGACAGTGGCAATCAAGAGTCGATTTTCAGTACAAACTACAGATGTCATGCAGATGAAAATATCGATTTTTGAATCGATTCGAATCGAAATAAAAATAATCGATGCAGAAAAAAATTACCAAAAAATAAATCGATATCCTAAGACCGATTCATACACTTCGTCAAATAACGCCTTTTACGTAATTTTCATAAAGAAAAGAAACACTGCGATCTGATCAACATTGAAATTACAAACAATTGTAAGTAATATTTACAACAAACACCGTTCATAACGGTTTCAATGTCCAGATTTATCCAAAAGCTATCAAGTATCTAACAATTTGTTATTAATTTTGAAAAAACAAAAGTACCCATGAGATAAGGTTTTTCTATGTTAAGACAACGATATGAGCATTAAACAGAAACTTCACAAATTCTCAGCCCTACTTCGGAAAATGGTAACATCTTTTCGATTTTTTTTTTGATCACAAAAGACATTTTATGTTTTACTTCAAAATTAACCGCTATTTTAAAAAGTGTATTACACATACACTAGCTCAATAAAGCTTACGTACACATCCTTTTGCAATACGAACGATTTTTTAATTTTATTTTTGTTTCCGCTAACTATGACTCAGTATTTAATTACCCTTTTAAGAACAAATTTGAGTATGCAGTATTGTAGCCCATTGAATTTTAGTGCCATGAAGTGGAAATTTCAAGATTTTTGGAAATTTTTTTTTGATTTTTACTTCCTTTAGACCAAAATTAAAAGACAAAATTCGTTGAAATTTTTTGAACAGACTTTTTTAATTTCTGTATAAGAAGTTTGAAATTTTTTGGGAAATTGGTTAAATTTGTTGAATTCTCATAATTTTGATAATTTTTGTACAAAGTTTGAAATGTGAATTTACATGGTGAAGGTTATATAATTTGCTAGATTAAAAAAAAAAAATTTTTACTAATTAAATCATTTTCACTTTAAATAAAAAAAGTATATTTAAAACTCATTTATTTAGTACTAGAGCTCGCCCGGTGGTTGAAATTCAACCATCACAACGGGCAGTATCCTTATATAAGATTAAATTATATTCTTCTTTATTTTGGTTCACTTTATTTTAATTTTCTTTTTTATGGTATTGTGTCCTATTTTACTTTTTTTTATTTTACTTTATTTTATTTTATTCTATTTTATTTTGTTTTGTTTTATTTTATTTTATTTTACTTTATTTTATTTTATTTTGCTTTGCTTTAATTTATTTTATTTTACTTTATTTTATTTTATTTTATTTTATTTTATTTTATTTTACGTAAATGAGCGAAGTTGTGACCTGACCTTTTGCGCCTCAAGCCTAATTGTGGCGAAATATCAGGTAATGCAATGTGACGTGATGTGAAAGGATGCCATTTCACGCCATGCCAATTAATGTTTTCATTGATGCCATATAAATTGATATCATGTCATGTGGTGAAATTGGGTGTGGTGAGTTACGGTGTGGTGAATTCAGGTGTGGTCAGTTGGATGTGATGAATTCAGGGGAGATGAGTTTGAATGTGGTTAGTTAAGAAGTTGTTGATTTAGGTGTGGGGAGTTAAGGTGTGTTGAATTTGGGTGTGGTGAGCTCAGGTGGAGTAAGTTTTGGAGCCGAGGTGAGATGAGTTGAGGTGAGTTCAGCTAAGTTAAGGGGAAGTGAGTTGAAATGAAGAGGTGATTTAACGTTAGCTGTGATGAGTTGAGGTGAAATGCGTTAACCAACGTACATAACATCACAAAACATAACTTAACATAATATAACATAACATAACATAACATAACATACCATAACATAATATAACATAACATAACATGACCTAGCATAAAATAACATGACATGCCATAACATAACATAGCATACCATAGCATAATATAACATAACACATCATAACATAGCATAACACTACTTATTCATTCTTTTTGGTTGTGGTAGTTTCCGACAGGGCTGGTGTATGATGTATTTTTCGGAGACCGAAAAATGACACTGAAGATGGCACAACGCCGAAACCGGTTTGTCTCCAAACTAAATTTGACAAGGGATGACGGAAATTCGTTCCAAAATACATCATACTACTTATTCAATTCCTTTTCTCTGCCTCTTATCTCCTCTTATCTTTATCTCTATCACTTTCTTTATTTCTGCCTTTGTCTCGGTTGTTCATCCTTATTTTTATCTTTAGGTTTATATTTATCTTTTCATCTTAATCTTTATCTTTATCTTTACCTTTTCCTTCACCTCCATCCTAATCCTTATTTTCATTCTTTTCTGCATGCACATATTCACCCCCTCCTTTGCCATTATATTAAATATTTGAATTTACCTACTTCTTTGTCTTTATCTTTACGAATCTTTATTATTATTTTTATATCTTCCTTTAATCCTTTCTTGATCTACATATTCAACTTTTCCTTCATCGTTGCATTAATTTCAATCTAAATTGTTCGTACACTGCTGCTTCGAATTTCACTATCAATATTAAAGCATACATTTAGGAGGCATTTCCGCCCCAACCATGTAAATTTATGGCATTGGTATCGGTGTGACATTTGGGGGGGGACACCCCCACATGATTGCCTATTTATATAATAGATTATATGGTGGGAGAGCTTCTCCAACAATATTGATGCAATTTTTTCGAGTCAAGTTATTGCAAAATAATGAATATCTAAATCCCGGGACTAATTCCGGGATCCCGGGATTGTAATAACGAGATCACGAAAATCCCGGGATCAAAAAAATCAAAAAAATTGACATCCCCATTACACACATATGTATGGAATTATATGCAATCAACACAGTTAAATATTTGTGTGTGTGAGTACTCAATAATAAGAAAGTGCGAGCACTAACTGTCAACTTGGCTCAGGCTAATCCAAAAGCTTTATATCGATTACTTTATTTTTAACTTAATTTAAAATTTAAAATATTTACTTATATTAAAAACTTTACAAACTAAAATAGTCCTTAAAAAACACCCAAACGCAATGGGGAGTTCACATACGCTGCAAACCATGATTTCAGGGTATTCGGAATAGTAGAGAAATTTTAAATGATTCGTAAAGAAAGCATTACTTTCTTTCCGATTTTTCGACGAATTTTCTAAGATGAAATGTACTATGTACGCCAAGGCGCCTTGGTGTACGCTTTCATTATTTTACGAAATTCCGGAAGAAAATCGCTGCGATGTGAAGAATTTTTTCAGAATTTTTTTTTAGAATTTTCTTTGAGAAATCATACAGAAATTTCTTTACGAGTTCGTGTCAAAATCTTCATATGATTTTCTTTAAAGATTCGTAAAAAATCACAACAAACTTCCGATACTCTTAAAGATTTCGCAAAGATTTAGGGAAATTTTGGTTTGCAGGGTACCTAAATATATACAAACTCGTATAGTCACAATCAATGCAAAAGGCTCTATTCGACAAAATTTGAAATTTTACAGCGCAGAAAGAACTGATACAATGAAATAACTTTGCATTTTGGTCTAGTGGTGTGTCTAAGAAAAAAAAAAAAATCTATACCCCAAAAAAGTGTCGTATACATACCCCCCTATTGCGAGTGTCGACTAGAAGTAGATAAACGACTATTGAGCGATTATCGATCGTCAATGATATGAATGTCGCTTAGTTGTTCAATAAGCGACTGTGAAGAGTTTTTAATCGCTCATCCGTCTACTCAGAAACAGCAGTAGAAGAATGAGCGATTAAAAACTATTCACAGTCGCTAATTAAACGTCTAATCGACATTCACAATACTATCGACAAGCGATAATCGCTCAGTAGTCGTTTATCTACTTCTAGTCGACACTCGCAATAGGGGCTATAGTATTTGTTTCACTAAGCGTGAATTATGTAACTGAACTTTGAGCTGTTTTGAAGCTGTTGGCTGCCTGACTGCTTAAAACCCCATTGTCACTAACAGCTCTGCCTACGCTTCCGGTTTCAAACCGCTTTGAAAGAATTTTGAAACACCGTATAAAAACTGTTTAAATTAATGGTGTTGGAAAACGAAACACAACTTTGTAGCGTTTAGTAAGCACTTAGGGAAAGAAAATCAAAGCTCAAAAAGTGCGTAAAAATTTCCATAATAAGAAAATAAAAGTAGTAGGTGAATAAAGACAAATGAATATAAAACCAAAATCTAAAATAGTTTTTAAGGACGAGTTAAATAATTTAAATGGATTATTATAAAGCAAAACTAATTAGTTGAATGAATGAAAAAAGGAAATAAAAAAGAACAAACAAGCTTAAGAACAAGGAAAACCACAAAGAACATGAGTGCATACACATACGCTGTGGTGTTTAGGTTATTATTGAATTATATACGAAATGAATGCATAGAAGAATAACAATATGAGGCATAGTAGAGAGGCTGTCTTAAGTATCGAAAATCATTAACAAAAATACATGCATACATAATAATATTGTTAACCATATAAAGCAGCATGCTGATGCTAATTTTTATGCGGGAAATACATTGTTGTATGTTGTATACGTACGTACATACACTCAAATATATTTATTTGAAACCAACATAATAAACAAAAAATCTCACGCAAAAAATAATGCATTAATCAACTATGTATGTACATAAATATTCAAATTAACACAATTCCTCACATACATATTTGTACTAAATATGTAAGACAATTTTAGTATAATAATCGATTATGCCAATTTTGCAACCGATGGAGCACTGAAGTAGAAAATATCGACGGCTTATATTCAATACCCTCTACCTGCAGTTTTCACAAAAATAAGATTCTGATATAAAAATACACCTAAGACTTAACTGTCATCGATGATGTTACTGCTGTTCTTATATATCGCTTGTCAGAAGAATTTACTATTGAATTGCAAAGTTGAAATTAGCATTAGTGATGACAGTTAAGTCCCAAATCGGTTCCAACATCAGAAATTACTTTTTGTGAAAATTGCTGATAGAGGGTATTGAATATAAGCTGTTGATATGGTTAATTTAGTTAAAAAGACTCAAGCACATTAGGGTGGTCCAAAAATATATGGGAGAAAAGTAAAGTAAGTTTAATGCTCTCACCCCCTAGGATTGTTCTATACCGAAAAGAATTATACCCCTGTTTTTTTAATTTAAAATAAAAATATATTTAGAGGTCGCGCAAAGCGCTCAAAGTTGCCCATGTATTTTGTATGGGGAAAAAAAAGACTTCGTAGAAATGGCATAGAATCCATGAAAATCAAAATTTGTCAATGTAAAACTCCTACTTCTCTTCAAAAGACTTCAGAGAATAATATCCAATTTTTATTTAAACATTTTTTGAATGTGGAGAAAATAGTAAGAAATAGTTTTTAACGCTTCTTTTTGTATTTTTGATTTTTTTTTTTTGGATTCTTCGGATACCCTAAAAAATAATTAAATCTAAGCAAAAATTAAATAAACGATTTGGCATTATTCTGAAGTCTTCTGAAGAGAAGCAGAGTTTTCAGATTGAAAAATTTTGATTTTCATGGATTCTATGCCATTTCTACGAAAAGTCTTATTTTCCCCATACAAAATACATGGGAAACTTTGAGCACTTTGAGCGACCTCTAAATATATTTTGATTTTAAAATAAAAAAAAAAAACAGGGGTAAACTTTTTTCGGTGAGAGCATTAAATTTCCGACTTTACTTATTTTGGACCACCCTAATGCACATACATACATACTTATCGTTACCTTAATATAGAAAGGCCCTAACTTACAAAAGCCCTAACTCAAATACAGTTTGTAAGTTTAGTAAAAAAGTAGAGATCTCCAGTTCCGTATTTCTTCGAGACGCTGATTTTTTTTAAACACAATATTTAATCTTGTGCTGTGGTATTTGTTTTTCATATACTATTAGATGGATTGTGAGTTATCTGACCGCTCTTGGATGAATCTGAATTCCAAATAAAAATGAGTTGGGGTCTTTCTATATTGAGGTAATGATATTTTAATGTGAATCACAAATGTGAATGAACAAAATACAAATATGTAAATAGTTGTATTTGTACGTTCATCGTCATCGATATGCCGGATTTCCACTGAGCATTAAAACGGTAAACGCTATAAATATTTATTATAGCCTTCAGCTTTAGCAACTTCGGTACTCGTCATAGTGTGTAATTACCCAAGGACGTAAAAACGGAGAACGTGTCAGCTTACACGAACTATTTTATGGGGTTTGCATGGTAACGAAAACTCATCACCGCATAACGGTGACGTTGACTTGGCTTCTCTCTCTCTCTGTCAACAGAAAATTTGATATCTTTCTACGTACGTCTACGCCACGCTGCGTACACGTTCGTGGATAACTGCGCTCATAGCCTGGTGGTGGGTGATCAATGCCGTAGTCATCGACTGACAGCTCGGGATCATCGTCTCCATTCAGATTAGTCCTGTTCCTATTCAACAACCTGGAAAAGTTTTCCCTTCATATTTTAAGTATGTTCAGCACATTTAGTTCGTCCTCGTTGTGAAACATTCCGCAAGTCGCCTACTTTCACTTTTTATTAAAAAAATACGCTTTGCTTCCCTCTTTAGCTCCCTATGTTGTTCTCACAGTTCAAGTTTCGCCCGATCGCAGCGTCGTCCTATAGGCGGCATCTTTTTTCTCTACAGCTTCGAGACCTTCCTCATCGTATCTTTTGTTATCTCGTTAAGAGCGGATAGACGGGTACCGTCAATACAGTAAGAGGTGGGGATAACACAAAGCGATTTGGAGTACGATAAATGAAAACGGACTATCAGCTAGCGGTTCCAAAATTGTTACAACAAGCCTCGAAAGTATAGAATTACACAGATTTGGCCGCCTGGGCAGCGCAACATTTCTGACCACAGAGTGACTAATGAGAAGCGAAACAGCTAAAGACCACTGCTTATTTCATTGAAGGCATTTCTGCACTGCAGCAGTCCGGAAGCCTGAACTTAGTGTCGATGGATAGCAGCCAGCAGAAGAGACTTCGTGCAGCAAATTTCACTGCTCCCCTCCTCCAGTCACTCCGCCCCGCCCACCCAATCATCTCTTGAAGGAATGTGGATAGAGAAGAAGCTACTAGTAGCCACTTATTTATCCGGAGGTGCAGTAATCTGTGTGAACAAAGATGAAAACAAAGCCCTCCAGAACTCCGGAGTGTCTAGTCTTCGAGCCTGTTAACCTCCCGGTTTCCCTTAGTCTAATAGCAATTTGCGCTACGTTAGTTCTAACTGCAATATAGACAGGCGTTATGTGCGCCAAAATAGGATTCCGATTAGGGCAGCCCGTTGTACGCGCTCTAACTGCTTAGCTAATGTACCTTTCTCTTGTGAATTCCACCAGGCAACTATGATTTCGTAAATCGAATAAATTACTTTGGCCGAAGGACCCCATCTCTTACACAAGTGTCAGAACTACTGCATTTGCAAACACCCGACATCCCGAAGGTTGTTTATAACCACAAACCAGAGCTTTAGAGGACATCATCTTGCGGGGTGACCCTATAAGCCCTCGGGACCCGATAACATCATACCTGCGCAGCAACAAAATAATTTTGAGGTATGTACATGCAGTTGGCTGCTTTTAAATATATATACGCGACAGCGTGAAGACTCGGTACATTCCCAAGAAGGTCATCAGGGTTTCATTTATTCCGAAGATCGGAAAGAGCTCTAGAGAGACTGACTGCATATAAGAAACGGGATTCCTCTTAACCGTCTTCGTATTTAATTTAAATAACATAAAAACCATAAAGTTTTTACAGAAATAATAACATAAAGTAAAAAACACTGTGCAACATAATATTCCATACTTACGGCCATACGAAAACTTTATTGAAAGTTTTAAAACCGTTTTCGAAAAAATTATACCAGCCTACGTTTAACGAAAAACCTGTTTGTTTTAAATAAATGAAAAATAAACCATAATATGTATTTATAAGTAAATATTGTATGTAAATGTATTAGCCAAGTGGCCTTATGAATTTAGTTTGTATACACCAACAAAAATGCACAGCCACTTTAATACAATAAAAAAAAATAAATAAAACTATAATTTTATTCTTTAACTTCGAAAAAATTTACTACTCGTAAATATGAATAAAAACCCATACCAGTTAATGGAAAATAAAGGCTTTAAAAGATATTACAGAGTGTTAGTTTGAACAAACACATCTGTAATGTATGTATGTATGTATATTAATTGCAAGTTTATTTTATTATCAAATTTGTGTACAGCGACAATGAAATTGAGATATAAATTCATTGAAAATCCACACTATGGTTAAATAAAATAATTAATGATAAAAATAATTAATAACACTAATATTAAAGAATAAAATAAAAATAAGCAAAAAAACATTAAATGAGAAAATCAATCGATACTCAACACAGGTCCAAGTAGTATGTAGAGGAGACAGGAGTTAAAATACCAACATAAAATATAAAGAAAAAAAAACAATGGGAATGGTAACAAGTTGAAGAAAAACAACCTTCCACGCATTAAACTAGAAAATAAAATCTTGTTGACCCAGCAGCAAAGTCCGCATTAAAACAAAAAGTTAAAATAAAAGCATGTGCAAAGAAAAAGAAAAAAAACTTAACTTGAGTAATATCAGCGAAAATTTAGTGTATAATATGCAAAAGCATGTTACCTAAAAACATTAGATGCAACAAATGCAGATATATGTAAATCCAACCCGTAGTAGTAACATCCATAATAAATTGTTATTAACAAGGCAAAAAAAAAATTATTTGTTTTAAGTGGCGTATTTAATATACAAAGCTACAAAAACAAAGTGAAGAAAAAATTATAAAAAAATACAGACAATGTAATTTTAAAGATAACGAATTAAAGAATACATAACTATACATACATACATTTATACAAATAACAAATGAATTCGTTTAAATATCACACTCACCAAACAAGTTAAAGGCAAATGTAAATGCACCATAATGAAATGTTATAAAGCTTCTCGTTAAGCAACTGAGAGAAAATGAGATAAAAACCTAAGCGTTTAAAGAACAACCCAAACCAGTGTCAACGTCGAGGACATAAAAATTAATAAAGAATAATAAAACAATAAAAATAGTGAGCCAAAATATTTGAATTTAACTATTTTTTTATTTCTGTAGTTGCCTAAAAATGCTTAAATAGTTTTTCGCTTAAACCACTCCTCTTTATTGTTGGTAATGTCACAGCAGTACTCAACCAACTCCAGGCCTTCCTCGGTAAGACTGATCCCGAGAACTTTGCGGTACTGCTGTCCACAGTGCCTCAGCTGTTCTGCTCGTCGGCTTTGAAGCGCAAAAAGCTGATTCCTTTCGTGGGGACAGAACCCTCACGCAGGTTTGTTACTTTGAGGGTTGAAGGACCGTCCACTTAACACCAGAGACATAACGTTTATAAGAAATGAAATAAAACAGGGACCGAAAATAACAGCTATTTTTTTCAAGAGTTAAACTTGGCCAGATATTTTTTAAATCCGAAATAAAGGTCCTTTCCGGATAATAAACAAACTGCTCATCCAAATTAAACAAATTTGGTATCAAATGAAAGAGGACTGAAATAGCTTTTAAGCAGAAATAACGAATGGAGGTTACCACCTCCATTTATATTTTTTTTATAATTTAGTACACAATAATTTTATATACTTGAACCAAGGTGTGTTCTATGGTAATTAAATAAAATTTTTTGTTGAAATATGTTTCAAAAGGTGGCTTTCCTGGTTTAGACATTTAATTTTTGAAAAGGGACCGAAAATAATCGTTAAATATAATGATTTTTATTTTTCGATCAAAAAATAATTGTTATTGTTTGATTTTTATTTTTTCGATCAAAAAATAATCGTTATTTTTGATTTTTATTTTTATTTTTATAATTTTTAACCGTTATAACGGATACTGCTTTTTTATGACCGCTTTATATCTTTTATGATCGAAAAAATAAAAATCAAACATCAATGATTAAATTTGATCGAAAAAATTGAAATCAAATTTTAACGGTTAAATTATGATTTTTATTTTAAAGATCTTAACCGTTACGGCCCATGGTTTTAAAGAAATTTTTTTCCTCTTTCATTTGATACCAAATTTGATTTATTTGGATAAGCGGTTTGTTTATTATCCGGAAAGGACTTTTATTTCGGAGCTAAAAAATATCTGGCCAAGTTTCACTCTTGAAAGAAATAACTGTTATTTTCGGTTCCTGTAATAAAATATTGCTTTATAATTATTACTGAACGATGGAAAAGTTGTTTTCGTCTCGTAAGTGCGAAAATCGTTAGTCTTCTATTAACAATTTCTTGGGACTTTTATTTTTCCATCTCCCGGAACGATTATTTCAAGCTGGAAATTATTTACGTCTTCTCTTAATAATTATATGGGACGTTTATTTTTTCGTTTCTTAAAACTGGTAGTGGATGTTGTTAGATCAGCTGATTTCTTTACATGTACTTCGTTTTCGCTTTTTATAGTATCTGCAATTTTTTGAAGGATTATTTCATCATAAATATGTACTTTGTATGCTGTTTGTTGTAAATCCTTTCACTTGTTTATTTTGTATCTGCTTATGGCTTTATTTTTATTATGACACTGCATAATAACAGGATTTATGTTCGAACCATCACTTTACATAGCACACTTCCAGCTTCTTATTTTGATTGGTCTGACACAAAGTCCATTATGGCTCAACGCACTGGCCATTGCAGTTTTGAATTTTCAAGCAGCTACTGCATACATACGCATATACGTAGGTACATATGTATGAGTGGTGGATTTAAAATAGATGCTTGTACAGTTGAATTTATTCAATTTATATGTACTTATATGTATATGTACATATGTATGTTCATTCAAAACTAACACTTATGTGCATATTTCAACTTTGACCTATACAATAGATACTAACCTGAAAAGTGTATTGGAGTGCTGTCCACTTACGAATCTAAATATCTATTCATTGTGTTATTTCCACACATATATGTAATACTTCTATATTGCCAGTGCCGTATGCTCACAATGTGTTTTTATTCCGAAATCAAAGAGAGACAACATATTACGATTTTTGCGTCAGTTGTAGAATACGTGTGTACTTTTAAACTACTACATGGAAAAAAGTGTCAAATCATCACGGGGGCGGCTCAATGAATTTAATATTTTTTTGGCCACTTTTTGCGGTAAATTTTTGAAACCTTTCGCTATAATGACATCGAATACTGGTGCTCATATGCCTGGATCATACAACTCCAAATACAAAACGATTTCCCCAATAGCTTAAAAAGAAATAATTGCGCACATTCAAACGGCCACATATCGGAAATTACAGATGTAGATCATATTATATAATATATACATATATATTACCAAAAATATATGAAACTAGCTGCGAAAAATCAATTAGCAAAGTAGATTATGCAAAAAGCCAGTTCCCAAGAGACTAATCCGTAATCTGCTACAGGCAGTTTATCTGGTCATGCCATGGCCAAAACCACAACTAAAACCTACATCTGATGTAACCTCGGTTGGTAGGCATTGCGATGGCATTAACTGCATATCATGGCTCGAAATAAGCGTACTACTGCATTGCGCGGATATTCCTAGCTGAATATGAGGTGGCAGCAGCATACTTGGCGAAATACCATCGCGGAGGTACCTACAATTCCCATTTCCTTTGTATTCATTAGTGTTGAAATGGTTGGGGCAAATAAAAATTTTGGATTTTTGAACTTCCTGCAAACCACATGCATCTAGCCATTTCCTTCGTTGCTCTGCATTTCTTGGTAAACTACAAAACGGAAAATATCTTAATTTTTGGTCTTATAACGATAAACATTTACATACCAATGCAGTTTGGTATTCTTCAGGGAGTCTGTTATTATTTATTTAGGAAAAAACATAAAAAACACAACCATTAGATACAATGTAACATATTGCAATTTTAGAACAAATTAATTAACATACACACATATATATATGAATGAAAATCTTCACGATAACACT
>JAPVRG010274916.1:3443-13605 GCA_029783565.1 Rhagoletis cerasi
GCCTAAAGCGCCTCAGCAGTTTGTATTTCTTTATTGCACAATAATTTTATTTAACTTTTTTTCATTCATCCTGCCACTCGACTGCAGCACTTCTTCAGCCATAACAGGCTTATAAAGCAGCATTTTTATGTTCTTTTTATTTCTGCGATTGCCATGAGCCTACTTGGTTACAAACTATTACCTTCACCCTACCTACTCTTCCTTCTGAGTCCACTAGCAGCAAGTAAAAATGGGTTAAGGCGCATTCGACCGCTAAAGTCACACGCTGCCATCTGTGATTTTATAGAATTATTATCATTGGACAGTGAATACTCTGCTTAGTTTGTTTTCTTTTTTGTTGTGTGCCTTTGTTTTTGCATTTCCTTATTGCTTAGCTTCTGACAACTCTTTTATTTTCTGCTTTTGCATTTGCTTTTCCTTGTGCTTTTGTTCCTATCAAATTCTTTTCCTTTCGCGTCTATACCTTTTTATTTATTTATTTTAAGTTGTTTTTGTTTTTTTTTTGCTGTTATTTTCCCTCTTCATTCGATATTGCGGAAATGTGGGAAATATGTGTGTGACTATGTCAGCATTCTTATGTCAGTTACCGTTAGCATGTGTTGTGCTATAAATGGTCAACAAAATTGTTACTTAACTGGCAGGCAACAGCATAGCAAAAACTGAAGGCTGTAGATGGAAGACAAAATGCGTTAGATAGCTTTAATTACTGCTTAGTGTAAGTGGTATTTTTATTATAGTATAATTATAGTTGGCACTTTTTGAAGGTAATTAATAGTAAGTTTTTATTTTGAAGCATACAAACTATTAATTATTTAAGTCGTATATTAATTTGTTTTTGTTTGAATATTTTTGCTGGCTGACGGTTAATAACCTTTTTAACTGATGACGTATATGACACATTCGTATTTTATTAAGCAGTTTCTGTAAAAGTGTTGTCCAAAAATACATAAGTTTCTACAACACTCGATACAAGGCTTGGAACACTGACATTTCTAACACGCTACAAATGTTGCCAAACCGTAAATTTTGTGGCTCTACAAACTGAATTTTTAAAAGCGAACATATTGCGAATCTTATTCAAAAAGTCTTTTATGTATGTACTAGTGAACCCGCATGGTGCTAAAATGCCAAAATTGAATTTAACTTTTTAAATAAGTGGCAACACCCTCTTCAGAAACCTAAAATATATTGCAAATTTTAGTGAGAGTTATAAGCGAATCGTGTGCCAAGAAGAGATGACTGGCGTTGGTTTTTCATTTAATCAAAAAAAGTTATAGCTTCAAAAAATAAAACCTCATTGCCCATCTACAGACCAAGCTCTTTAATTTGACAACTCATTTTTGAAATTCGTAAGAACGGTGCAGATCCGATGACAAAAATGCCTTCACGTATTAAATATATGCATACAAACATAATTAGAGAGACATGACTATTCGAATAGCTGGCAACCCTAATCAATATTATTTTCAAACTGAAGCTTTCTTAGAACTCTTTCGCTTGGCATTCATTTTTTAATATTTCATGTAACCTTTGTAACTAAATTCCAATTTTAGAAAATACGGCAACCTTTTTCAATAGTATTTTCAAAATGAACTCTTTTTATATTTGAGATTGTGATAGATACTTCAATTCACTAATGATTTTAGGTGAAATTGATTTTGTAAACACGTGGCAACCCTCCTAAATAAAGCTCAGAAATAAAGCCTTTTCAAGCCCATTTCAATTGATACCCATCTTTTAATAATGCATTTAACTTATTAAATAATTTTAATTTAACTTTTTGAACCGGTGGAAACCCACTACAAGCACCTCAAATATATCCTAAATGCTTAAGCTAAAATCTTCTTTAACCTTTTTCGTCTGACACCAGTATTGTTATTTAAATTTATTTCAATTACCCAATTGCCTTAATACAAGCTGAAGTTGACTTTTTAAACTAGTGGCAACCCTCCTAAATATAGCTCAGAAATAAACCCTTTTCAAACCCATTTCGACTGAACCCATCCTTTTAGTATTTCATTTAACTTCATTAGTGATTTGAATTTAAATTTTTAAGGTGGCAACCCTCTTCAAACAACTAAAAAATATTACAAACGTTCGATTTCTCTTTAGTTTGACACCCATATTTCAATATTTCATATAACATGTGAATAATCGACTTTGAAAACGGGTGGCAATCCTCCTAAAAACACGTTCCAATGAAAACCTTCTTAAACTTCTTTGTCTGACTCCCATATGGTGCTACATATTTCAATTGAAATTAATTTTTTTTAATTTAATTTTTTTAAACAGGTGGTAACCCTCCTACATGTAGTTTAGAAATAGAGTCTTCTCAAAACCATTTCGGTTAATACCCATATTTTATTTGAATTAAATTTTTTAAAAGGTGGCAACTCTTTTCGAAAAAGTAAGAACTTACTGTACATCTACAGGTTAAGCCCTTTAATTAGTGTGGATCTGATGGCATTGATTATTAAATAATTTGAATTAAATTTTTTTAAAGGTGGCAACTCTTTTCGCAAAAATATCAAATGAACGGTGCAGATCTGAGGATCTAGACAAAAAATCCGTATTATACATATAGCTCGGCAGCAACAGCAAATTTTTCTAAACTGATTTGCTTCGGCTGACTGTGTAAGCAAAACAAACTGCGATATAAGCAAAAGCAAATGATTTCATTTACCTTTTTCGCTTTTGCTGATTTATTTTTCGTAGTCGTAGCTAAGCAGTTGCAAATGCATTGAAAATGGGCAAGAGCTGCTTGCTTCAAAAAGCAAAAAAGTGTTGCTTATGCTATTTTGCAGTCAGCAATTCAAACCAGGATTGGAATAATGTTATTAGCTGTATGGGCATTAACATTAAATGGTGACAAAAATTGGCAGAGGCTTTTCATGTGACCTAATATTAGATATACGTTCAAAATATGAAAAAAAATATTCTTTAAAAATGCTCTATGCATGCAATATGTAAAATATATGCAAATTTATCAAATGTGCAAAATATGTTGGGAATCAACTGAAATAGTTTGGCATGCAAATTATTTTTTTTTTTAGGGAAAATAAGCATTTGCATAAATATCCGATGTGTAATGGTATGTCAGCCAAGCATACTTTTAAAAATACTTACGCGCATACTACTTGTTCTAGGTTTTCTTGCATTTGCCTTCTTTAGAAATCATAGAATTTTACATACCTGGAAATAAAAGAAAAACGATTATAAGAATGGGTTAAAAGAAAAAAAAACAAGGAAAATAATATCAGATGAAATATGCAGTGATAACGCTATCGATAAACATATTAAAATATATAACGATAAATATACCGATAAGTATATCGATAAAAATATCTATAAAAAAATCGAAAATTATATAAATAACGGTAATTATATTGATGAGGTGTCACTAATGACATCGAAAAAAGTATAGATAACAGTATCAGTAACAATTTTAGCAAGTAACACTACAGACTTACGTATGCAAATAGGCTGATTGAAGTTCAGAAAACCAACCATAACCGTTAAACCCTAGAGATAAAATATTAATATTTTTTTCATGGGTTTCCGGTATCTCTCAAGAATTTATTCAAGGGCTTTTAAGTTAAAAATGCATTTAAATATTAATTTTACCTCTATATTTGCGAACAAAAAATGACACTGAAGATGGCACAACGCCAAAACCGGTCCGTCTCTAAACCAAATTTGACAAAGGATGACCGAAATTCATTCCAAAATACATCATACACCCACCCTGTCGGAAAAAACTAACAACCAAAAAAGGAAACTATAGTTTCCTAATAAAAAAGTCGGTATTTCTTGCTTCAAGTAATATAAATTTGAAAAAGTAAAGAAAATGTTAGCTTTTGTAACAATAAAGTTAAGTCTTTACTAGAGTGCTAAGATTAAAAAAAAAACAATAACAATTATGTTTAACATTAAAAAGTAAATTTCAAGCACTACAAATTCCTTAAATAAATTGGTTGGATCGATAGCATTTTGTTCTTTCCTCTACTTAAAAGACACCATCGAGCAAGCTTCATTACTATTGCCTATAGATTTGTAGATATTTCCAAAAGCTGAGTCAATTGCCCAATATTTATTAATTTATTTATTTATTTATTTATTTATTTATAAGTCATATGAAACATTAATTTCTTACTGACTACAGAATTGCTTAAGAACTAGTTAAAATTGCTTAAGAACTAGTTAAAATAATTATAAAGTAGACTCCGGACACTCTAAAGCCTTAATTGTAAGAGGTTTTACGGTATAGTGTTCAAGATATTTCTAACTTTTTACTTGGCAGACACCTGTACAATACTTCTGAATCAATATGATGGCAGCTATACATCTACGGGACTACACGCAATCTTTTATGCCTAATTGAAAGCAAATGAGGACATACGGGTTTATTTGTCAATCTCAGATCTACAATACAAAGGCAATGGTAAAGGTAGTTTCTTCGACAACAACTATCACGGCAAGTCTCATTACTTTGTGAATAGCAAAATCTTTACGTGCTTTGTTACTTTGGGTACAACTAAATATAAAGCTAGGAACAAAAAAAAAAAAACAACAAAAAAAGTTCCGAAAAACAATATGAAGTCTTCTGAAAAGAAAAAAAAAATCCAGGAAAGTCCCGGATAAATCGAAGAGTTCTCGAAGAAATTACGAAAAGTAAACCCAAAAGCATTCCGAAAATTTCCGAAAAATAAAATACGAAATATAACTAAAAGTCCCAAAATTTCCTGAAAGTAAAACACGAAAAATACTAAAAAGTGCCAAAAATTAAAAAACGAAACGTCTTGAAGAGTTTCGAAAAAATTTGGAAAATCCCGAAAAATTAAACAAGAATCCCGAAAGTTCCGAAAAAATCCCAAAAGTCTCCAAAAATTGCGAAAAATAAAACACGAAGCTTCCCAAACGGTGCCGGAAAATAAGGACCGAAGTATCCACGTAAGTTCCAAATAAATTCAGAGAAGACCCGAGAGCATTCCGTACGATCCCAAAAAATTTTGGAAGGTCCTAAAAAATTGAGCTCGAAACATCCCGAAAACTTTCCGATAGAATGCCGAAAAGTCCTGAAAGAAACTCAAACGTTTCCAAAAGATACCGCAAGAATTTCTGAAGGTTTCGAAAAATTAAACACAAAACTTACAACAAACGCAACTCGATTAAAAGAAAAGAAACTCGAAAAGTTCTAAAAAATGCAGAAAAATCCCGAAGAAATCTCGTAGTTCAACACAAAGCATCTCGAAAAGTCTTCAAAACACGGGGATGTCCAAAAATTACCAAAAGTTTCCGGAAAGTCACGAGAAGTAAAACGCAAAGAATTCGGAAAAATGCAAAAGTTCTCAAGAAATGCGTCGAAACTTCCGAATCTTAAACAGCCCTGAAAAGTGCTGATGGGCACCGAAAAAAAAAAACAAAAAAATAATTATAAAAGTCTGGGAGTGACCCGAAAAATAAGGTAGGAATTAATTTTATTAACAACAGCAAAAACATAAAAAGCAAAAATTTCCATTTACTTTCTGCTTGAAAACTTTGCCTATTAGAGTAAAAAGAATAATCAATATTTCTTGATTAAAATAATAAAATCGAAGCCATTTGAAGTTATGAAGAAATCGCATTTTACCTTTATATATGCACACACATACAATGCAAGAATTCTAACGGTACCAGCGAAAAAAACGATGAGAATTTTCTTACTATATTTTTTTGATTTAAAAATAGCTTTTATTAATAGTTGCTGCTTTGTTCAATTCTCTATTGTACTTAGTTTTATGAGTCGCCATGTCATAAAATTTAAAATTATTATATGTTGATAAACTAAAGCAAACACACATTTCCCACTTGCCTTGCAACAAAAGACTTAAGCAACGAACTCGCTTCACAGCCCACGCAGCATATCAGTTTACAACAGGAAGATAATGGAGAAGAAGTGCCGCAATAATGCAACTTTTATTAGTACACAAACAAGAAATGACAAGTTGAAGTTATTATAACCGCTACTCAAGCAGGCATCAAGCGGCGGATTAACAAAAGAATTTTCTTTTGCTTAATTCCATTAGCTGCAGCACACACTAAGCTGACATATTTCTAATTATGCAATTGCTTGACAAACATACGTAGATGCATGGTAAAGATGATAACCAGCTTAAGCGGGAAATCAACGCCAGTAATAAAATGTCTTCGGACAATGCAATAGAAAAAAATGAAAATATAAATAAATCTGAATATGAAAGAAAAGGCCTGGTGAAATGTGTGAGTGTGCGTGTGTGTTTGGGCATTCAAGCGCAACTTGCCACAATGGCACTTGTTTTTGTTGTTAATGCTAGCAGCACTTTTGCTGTTGCTGTTTTTGTTGCTGTCGTTATCTTAACTGTATGCACATAGTTAAAGCTGCGCCGCTTGCGGTTCATATTCAATGATTAACAACACAATGCAATATTAATAGCTCAATGGATGCTGTAGAACCGGCTTCAATTGGCGCGCTCTAAAGCAGGAAGAGGAAGCAATTTGCGGCGCGTCATGTAACCCGAAAAAAAGCAAAACAAAAAAAAACATGAAAGTAAAAAATTTACGAGTACTACTTGCTTTTCATAGTTACTTTCTGCTGCGGTTGCTTTTAAATATGGCACATGCACATATGTATGTAGTCTAATTGACTGCATGTGTGTGTTTATGAAAAGTTGCGGCAACTTACTTGACATCTGTATGTTGCATGCGCGTTTGAGGTGTACTTTGAAAAATGGTTTGATTTTAAGTGCCGAATGGCAAGTGTTGTTACTTTTGTTGTTGGTAACAGCCGCTTGCTCGAATTTTTGCATTTCACAGCTTTTACCTGTCACTTTTGCCAAATTTTCAGCGCACTTTAGTGACAGTTTTTGCTATTTTGTAATGAGCTGACGTGCGAGGGGTGTGTGTGTGTGGTGGGTAGGTAGGTTGGTAGGTAGTTAAACTGGCGCGCAACTCGAGCACTGGGCCAACTTGTACGAACTGGATGAATGATGATGGTTTCCTCATACGAAATTGGGGCAATTTGCAAAGTGTTTACTTAAATGGGTAGCGAGTGTTAGGTAAGAAATTTATTAACTAGAAATGAGGTGCGTGAAAGTTAAGGGAGCGGCAGATGCTGCAGAAAGTTTTTAAATAATAAACGTCTGTATTCCTTTCAGTTGTTTTTTAAAACTCAAATTGCAATTTGTCTAAATTTTTCAAAACAAATTGAAATATTTATTGCACATAAATTAACTGCAGCAATTAGTTAGTAATTATTCCAAAACAAAAGAAATGACAACAAAGAAAAAAAATACGTTTTGTCGAATGTTAATTAGTATTTTTTTTCATGAATATTCCTCAACCTACTCGCCTAACAGTCACTGATGTGCAAATGTGTAATAAATATCACAATTTGATGTGTCAATTAGCAACTGTAAATATTAACAAAAGTATTCGTTTCATTACTGGCTTATTTAGTTATTTATTTATTTTTGTGACATTTTTTTATATTTTGAAACTTGGCTTCGATTTGTCATACCAGCAAGGGCGCTAATCAAACTTGATTTTTAATTAACTTCAAGCGAGCGTATAATAAATAGAAAAAAATAACAGCAATATTAGAGACTGACTGAGATTTTGCTCTCAGCTGCTCGTTAATTTTTTGTCATTTATGAAAAAAGCAAAGGCTTTATAATTTGCCAAAGCTGATTTAAAAACCAAACAATACCAAATGGCTGCTTACAGTGATAGTAATATGCCATCAAAAACATTTTAGCGTTACCCTGGCTTTCCTTAGTTCCGCAATTAAAATCATAATACCAGGCTGAACGTGCCTTGCCGGAGTACACATACCTTTTAAAAATTTTATAAAGTAATTAAGAGATAAAATTTTGGGTATCAAATAATGGCCATTTAGATAGCTTTAATTTATATATATTTTTTAATGTAATATTCGTAATGGAATTTTTATGTACACAAGCCGTTAGTTCTTAATTAATTTCAATGTACTATTTCCAATAAAAAGTATGTCGATAAAAAACTATATTAATAGTAAAAAAATATTTTTAAAACTAGCTTTCTAAATATGAACCAAATCGCATAATAAATACGGGTTTTCCAAATATCTGGAATACTGCGCCACCTAGCGGATAAATTCATCTTTTATATTGCATTGTCATCAGGTTCTGAGCTAATTTGAAGATTCAAGCGGGAAGCTGAATGAACATTGATTGCAAGATTTGACTGAGACAAACATTCATACATAGCAAGTTAAATAAAAGCTTGTAAAATACATTTGTCAAACCGTGAATATTTTAGCATGCTCAGTAGCTCAGAATTCTATAAAAGGAATATTTTGATAATAAATTTAAAAAATTGTAACTTTTTAATAATAATAATAAATTAAAAAAAGTATCTTACATTTAGAAGTAGAAATATAAAAATGCGCTATAATGAAAAGTACATATTTTTCGTGTATATACATACACACATAAAAAAAAGATCGTTGAATTTGATAAGATACAAGTTTGTATTGCAAAAAAAACGTGGTTACCCTTCTTGAAACTATCGCCGGATTAAGGTTCTCAAAAAAATCTTTAATTTGATGTCCGTATTAAGTCGTTTGAATTAAATTTTTAGAATCGCAAATAAGTGGCAATCTTACATTAATATCCTAGGGGATAACACTTACTACATAGGCAATGCATCGTTTAAGAGCTTTCTTCTAGAATGTACAGTAATATCGTATCTTTTCTAAACAATAAATTAAATAAGTATCGATGGAAAATAGGTGGCAACCCTATTAAAAAATATCTCTGAACTGGGAGTTTTTAAAACCCTTTTCCATTTGATACCCATACAATGATGTTTTATTTAATTTTTAAATAACTTCGAATAGGTGGCAACCTTATACGAACATTCTCGGAGATAGCAATTATTTATATAACCGTTAAATTCAAAACATTGTCTAAATATAAAAGTTCATCAAAAACGTTAGAGAAGTTTCTGAGAAACCTTTACATATACAGGGTGTCCAAGAAGTGTCACAACAAACTTGAGGAAAAGGGAAGTGAGCTCCCTGATAAGCAAAAATTTGTCAGGTAAAAGTGTCACCGTTTTTGAAATATTTATTTATTTTTCTTTTTTGAATTAAAAAAAGTCGGGCATTTTCATTTATTTTCTTTAACTGCATGTAAATTAAAAAAAATAAATAGATGTGTACATGCAGTTAAAAATAAAAAACATAAATAGGCCCGATTTTTTCTATATTCACAAAAATATTAATATTTGAAAAACGGTGACACTCTTACCTGAAAATGTTTGGCTTATCAGGGAGCTCACCACCCTTCTCCTCAAGTTCGTCGTGGTATTTCCTGGACACCCTGAATACAAGAATTGCTTGTCTAAAGTAATAAGATAGATCAAACCTTATATGTATGTGAAAAAAAAGAATAATGTGAAGACTCCGCGTCTCATCATAAATAAATATAATTATTTCCTCAAAGCTTTGTTTATTTTCTGTGTGGAAATAAAATATGAAGACGCTGAACTAAATGGGGGAACGACATTGCAAGATAACTCCTATGAAAATGCGCACTGCCACGGAATCACTCATAACGGGTGCAATGAGAACAACACCATCCAAGGCACTGTATGCCCTACTGAACTTTCTTCCCGCAGATCTACACGCCAAAAAAGTCACAAGCATTGCAGCAATTCATATGAATAGTTAAAAAAGTGGTCAAACAATAGTTATAGTCATGGTAGAATACTAACGAAGCTTTCGGAGCTTCCCGGATCGGTGGACTACGCCCTTCCGAACTCTGCTCCCACTACAGCGTTTACGACCCTCCTACCCTCAAGATAAGAGTGGAAACGAGACGCTCTAAGGAGTGGAGAGTCTGTTCATGTATACACAGATGGCTCAAAGCTCGAGGGAAAGGTTGGTGGGGGTGTATACTCCGAACACCATTAGCTTTCGTCTTCCGGACCACTATAGCGTATTTCAGGCGGAACTAATGGCAATGGACCGAGCCACAAAACTGGTAAAGTGTGATAGGATATCCCAAGCTGATATCTACATCTTCACTGACAGCCAGGCGGCAATCAAATCCCTTACGAAGCAGCCTCCATGGTACCCATCTCTTAACGAGATGGCTGAGTCATT
>JAPVRG010274941.1:1731-13027 GCA_029783565.1 Rhagoletis cerasi
TTACATAGAGTCCCGATGGATCAAAAACGCTAAATGCAAAAGGTAAGTCTGATGAAAAATAAATTGCGAGTTTTTTATAGCCAGAATGAATTGGAGGTAATTTGCAGTACTTACTTCACCACACAATTCTTGTACATATATCAGATAATTAACTGTGTAATGGTACAACATGTCATTTAAATATGCCTCACTGGTGGCTTTTGTTACCTGCGTTTTTGCGAAATTAAATGGGAAGTATGAAAATTTATGTTTCCATTTGCTGTATGAATTGCTTGGTTGGAATTTTATATGGAGTTGTGTATGCCCCCAAAAATAGAAACATTTCTTACGGATCATAATTTTGATGCTAATTTTGGGAACAATTTATAGCTTTTTGCGGTACACTATACATGTATCTACATTAGTGCGGGTTAATTTGTATGTCACAATTTTTTTGATTCGAAATCTACAAACAATTCTAAAAAAAAATTTTTGAGCCCCCGAAATTTTAAAATAAGCTATATTTAATTAATACTAAGTTAGTGTGGGAAAATCTCCGGAACCGTGCTATTTGAGATTAAAGTAACGTAAATTTTATGAAATGCATTCAGTAAAAAATAAATTTTTATTCATTCATTTTCTTTAAATTCTAAAAGAGCTAAGTAAGAAGCTGTAATTTTCGAAAACTCAAAGTTAGCGATATTCTAGAGGGCGTGGTTTTGGTCCGATGTCAAAAATCTTCAAGACGGTGCTTAAGGAGGTCAGGCCTAATGTCAGGTTTTTAGTTTGAAAATATTTTGAAAAAGATGGCCACCAGTTTAAAAAGTTGAATTTAATTGATTTTGGTTTAGTTAAATTCGACAACCTTTGTTAAAATTCGTCGAATTTTTATAAATTTTCTACAAAGTTGAAAATTTTGATTTACATGGTTTGCTTTAGATAGTAAGCTATGCTTTCATAAAAAAATAAAAAAAACATTTTTTAAATAAAGCAAACTAGCGAAAAATTGCTAAAATTTCTCTTCCCTATCTACATTTTCGCCGCCGTATGTAACAAACTTAATAGAATGGTTACCAATGTAAATATATTTTATGTAAGGAGGATTCCATTTTTGGTCCTTGGCGTATGAGTAACCTTTTACAAGCAAAATTAACCCACTGATGTAACTCATACGCCAAGTACACCGGTTGAGACAAAACAAAAGGCTCCTTGCGTTAGTAAAAATGTGTGAAAAAGTAAAATAAAAAAGCAGCGTATAAAATAAGAAAATAACAAATACTATAAATACATAAAAACACACATTTGTATTCAAATATGTACATATGAAGATTAGGAAAGGATATGTGGAACAAGTAAAGCTGTGCCTTTATCAGAAAGCAAGAGATCTGACCAAAAGAGCAGAAAAAGGATAACAGGGTTGAAAAAAAATTATTATTTGCCTAAATGAGTATTGAGTAATTTGATTTCATTAGCAGGAAAGTAGGATGCATAGAACGTGATTGAAATGTGCAAATGCAGAGGAAAATTGAGTGTTTTAGATAAAGTTAGGAGAGATTTTGCGAATGGACTGGGAGGGAGGGCCAGAGAATGCGTCAACTTGGGTAAATGTGGATTGAAAGGAATTGTAAAATATTCAAGGTCATAATTCATAGAAACATATGTGTGAGTGAATATTTTGATTTGATTTTTTGTATGTATTTTCTTTTTTTATCTTTGCCTAGAAAGAGAACCGGTTACATATCTTTCATAATGAGGCGTTGTTGTTGGTACGAGTTTAAGTTCGACAAATCTTAAAAAAAGTACTGATGAGGACACCGCCGTATAAGTCTAGGCAACGCCAAATAAAATATTCGATGCTCTCGATAACTTCATTGCCGGAACAACTGTGACAGAAGCCAGCCTGTGGCATCGTAGAAAATATAATAGAGATAATAGATGTGTATATCAGGTGCCACTATCCGTGCTTTAATGGGATTAATCCTATAATTTTACCAAAGGAAAACTGGCAGGCGTCTAGGGTAGCGATGGCTGTTCTGGTTCTAACTTCGATGTTCCGTAGCAGTAATAAAGCGGTGTTGGATTTAGCTTTTGCCTGACGCGTCAAACCGTCAAATCCTTTTTACGAAGAAAGAAATGTGGCTAGTGACGTGAAGATGGGAGGATGGTATGAATATTATTTTAGTCATGGTCCGCACATTGGGAATGTAGACCCTCTTAAGAAATGCCAATTGATTTGGGATTTTGACGAGCTTTTCAGAACTGTTCTGGATTATTCTGCATGTATTCGGAACTTTGAGGATTCAGTGCTTATTGGGATCTAACGTGATTTTTCGGAATTTTTTGATCATATTTAAAAGAATTTCTAGGCTTAGGCTTTATTAGCGGCATATAAAACAAACACTTTCCTGAACTTTTGCGACAACTTTTAGGTTAAGGCCTCTAATGAAAGCATGAAAAAGAATAAGTCCCTCGCCTTCGTCTTGACCTGCGGGCTGTGTCGGAGCCGAAGCCGCTAAACTTAGACATAGAAGACGTGATATTGTAAAAATCACACCTAAGTTAAAAACCGAAGCCCGTAAGTATGTACATACGTATGTACATGATATATTCGCTCAATATTTTTTGAGTTGATTTGAAACAAGTAATTTTTAAGCAAAAAATAGAAACGACTTCAATTCTTATATCAAAAATGTGGAAGAACAATTAATTGTTTCATGTTCCAATGATCGGAACTAAACCAAATTAGAGGTACGACCTTTCCGATAAAAAAAAGAAATGTCGAAAACGGTTCACGTGGTCCACAAAAAAATATTCCGACGAATTGATAACCTCCTACTTTTTTTTGAAGACGGTTATACATAACTAAAAATACAAAAAAAAAAAGTAATGGCACCTGGCTCATACTGCCTCGTCTTCGCCACATACATATACATATATGTTTGCATTGTCCTTAGTCTTCGTCTTCATACATATTGTATTCGTCTTCGTACTTGTATCCGAATTCTGCTTCGCGTTCGTGTCCGTTTACGTATTCGACATCGTGCTCCTCTTCGTATTCGTCTTCATATTCGTCTTCGTATTTGACTTCGTGCTCGTCTTCGTATTCAATTTCGTCTTCATATTGGTATTTGCTTTCACATTTTTCTTCGGGTTCCTCTTCGTATGTTTCGTCGTGTTCGTCTTCGCGTTTGTCTCCGTATTCGTCTTCGTCCTTATATTCTTTGGTTTTCAGGATCCTTCTCGTATTCGTATTCGTATTCGTATTCGTATTCGTCTTCGTATTTGTCTTCGTTTTCGCTTTCGTATTCGTATTCGTCTTGGTGTTCACCTTCATCCTCGTGTTCGTTCTCGTCTTCTGGTTCGTCTTAGTATTCGAATTTGTCTTCGTCTTCGTGTTCGTTTTCGTATTCGTTGTCGTATTTGCCTTGGGTTTACTTTCCTCTTCGTGTTCGTCCTCGTCTTCGGGTTCACCTTAATAGCCCTCTTCGTCTTCATGTTCGCTTTCGTATTCGTCTGCAAATTACTTCAGTTTTTATTAAAGAAAACATGAATAAAATGATTATAGTGGATTTGGAGCATTTTTGTAATTAAAAAAATTAACCAATTTTTTTTTTTTTGCCTTAAAACGTTAAATGTTTTAAAAATTTATACGGAACTTGTACACGTTCCTAAACTTGTTAAGTTCCGAAAAAGTTTCTAGAGCTCCTTAAAGACTCAAAATTTAGCCCAAAATACGACAGAAAGCGAACTGATCACTTAAAAAAATGAATTTGTTGGTAAATCTATAGTTTTTTCTCTACAATGCCGCATTTTTTTTTTAAATTCCTTCATTACTTCAGGTACGGTAAACGTTTTGTGAAAACTAAAATCACTTATTTCTTAACAACAATAGTTATTTTATTTTACTGCCATTTTATGTACATACAAACAACATTTTCTGCAGTTTGACATATATACACCCTCGTTAGCTGCGGTCCCCTTATGAAAAACAGACAATTTTATGAACGTTGTGAACTCAGCTGCGTCCTACATATTAGCCATCAAAATTGTTTAAGCCACACTCTAACGAGTGTCCTTAAGCCAATTGGCTATTTCATTTCATTTGATTCAATTTCGTCTGTCATTGGCAATTGGCACAAATTGTTTCAGAAAATTGGATGTAGTATGGCGAAACGTTTAGGGGATACAAAGGGATTAGCGGCAGAGTTGCATTGACGCAGCTCGTTGAGGGTTCTTCAGCAAGCTTGCAGAAAATATTTTGATTTGTTGGAAAAGGAGGTACACATCCGAAAGCCGGGCGATTACCGATATAGAAAAGTCAATGCACTGAAAACGACACTTTCAATGTTTAAAACAATTTGTTTCCTTACACGTCAACTCGAAATGAACCTTAGGCACGATAATGCAATGATTTTGTGAACTGCAATAAATATTGCAACAAATTGCATGTCAACTTAAGAACAGAAACTGACAGAAATTGTATAGTACGTACATACATACGTATGTATTTAGACTCAGCTTCCTATATAGACTTATATGTATACATAAATACTAATTATGTATGTATATAGTAAGTTTATGTTGACGCATGTATCTTTAAATACATATGTACATACATAGTACATACCTAGTCATATTTCACTGACAATTTTCAATCTGTGCGCTTAATTTCATGAAAATTTATGCGAAAATTTTCGCGATGGATGGGTGGCGGCGCGTCTAGCATGGGCGTATGGATGGATGACCAGATGGGCTTCACAATTGCATGGTAATAAAAAATGCGCGCGTATGACAAAAATTAATCTTTTTGTTGATGAAAATTTTCACAAAAGCGAGATATGAACGATTTATGAATATTCACATGCACACATACATAATATACACACAAATAAGCAAGTTTAATATACATATATATGTAAAAATGGAAAAAGTTATAGTGACCGCCGCAGGAATGTGACAGCCAAAGCTTTATTAAGCATCTGTTTTAATTTATGTGACAAGCGGGAAGGAAAATGTGGCATTAAATGCAATAAAAAAAGTAACTCAGCAGCAGACGGTCAATAGCTGGTAAATAAGGTATAAGGAGCGAATGAAAGCAAAATGGAGAGCGAGAGCGCACGGCAGGCAGGGAGGGGAGAGAATTGTACGTTCAAAAAAATGGAGAAGGTGGGCCGAGTACTGCCTCTCGCCTTCTTGTTTTTTTAAATGTTTTGCATGCGTTTATTTTTTGGCAATTCGAAAGTATTTTGTTTTTCTAAAAAGTATTTTGTGCTAATGAAGGATTAAGCACTTTTAAATAGCTATTGATAAATCGTAAAAATTTGCTGAAGGAAAACTCTAAAGTCCGATGGCAAATGTATGGACTCAATACTTTGAGGTGCGCACCAAAAATGAATTCGAAATTGTAACAAAGCAATCTCAAACTAACAAACATCTCTACAGTGAAAATCTAAACCTGCCAATAAACATTCCGATAGAAAACTGGTAGAAATCGACTAATTCATTAAGCGGTATGCTCGGTGCTGCGGTCTACATTATGGACAGATGATTCCATCTAGTCGCCTTCCATGTTGCTGCTAAACTGTTAGAGTACAGGCTTGAAGTCATTCTGAGCTTTACTGCATGGATTCCAATCGGCCAATGACCACTTCATACTTTCATCAGTACGCAGAGATGCGTCATGTTTAACTTTAAGAGCTCCAACCCGTGACGCCCATTTTCCCAGCTTCACACCAAATCTAGTAAATTGAGCCCAATTACTCTCTTTACCCGGAAATAGCTTCCCTAATACCCTGCCTTGACACTTCATCGGCCTTGTTATATGGTCTGAGATTCATATGAGTTTGACAGCGAAGTATTCTTACGCCAGGCTCTCGCCGACAATTTAAGATCATACCATCAAAGTTCTTAGGGCCTCAACTGCCACTAAGCTACCGCAATACATATATGTGTGTTCACATCTTTGACTGGCATAGTTATGGCGCCGACCTCCACTAATAAAATAAAACACTGCAAGAATTTGGGAGTCTAAATTTGATGCTGAAGGAAAGTTCTTTACTGAATACAACTCCGCCTACCATTCCATCTATCTTAAATCCATTCGTAAATAAAATTCGTCGGCTCTGATTCAAAAGTTTGAGAAAATGAGAGTGCTGAAGGATCCATGGGCAATCATTGAACCGGGAAGAGCTTAAAGATTATTAAAATTCAGCAGGTTTAATTTAAGATGCCCTTTTCATAGAAGTTTAATAGAAATAGAGAATTTTTCAAGACAGACTTATTATTTTTAAATTCAAAGTCAAACCTTGTATAGTCACTTAAGTTGTTTTATTAAAACGCCACAGATATGTATGTACATAAGAATAAGGGTAGCTGAAGGGGTAAGAAAATACATACATACATATATTTAATTTTTTAGACAAGAATCAAAGTATATTCAGCTATCAAAAATTAGTTATCGAAAGTTATCGAAATTTATCGAGCCATCGAAGTTCGTTGTTATCGAAATTTATCGGCTTATCCATGTTTATTGAATTATCGAAATTTATCGATACACATAAATTTAGTTGTCGAAATTTACAGATAGCGAGTTATAAAAATTTATCGGATTATCGAAATTTGCCAAGTTATTGAAATGTATGAAGCTATCGATGTTTAGTGAACTATCAATATTGATCGAGTCATGGAAATTTATCGAGTAATCGTAATGTATTAAGTTCTTTCGACTTACCGGGTTATCGATATTTATTGATTTTACGAAATTTGTTTTTTGATTGATCGAATGGAAGTTTTTGCAATTTTCAAAGTGTATCGAGTTATCGAAATTTCTAGGGTTATATAAGTTAACAGAGTTATCACTATTTACCGGTTTATCGAATTTTATCAAGTTACCAGTGTTACCAGATATCGAGATTTATGAAGCTTTGAAAAATTAATCGTGTTATAGACATTTATAGAGTTAGCCAAAGTTTATTGACTTATAGAGATACATCGAGACATTTAAAGTTTTGAGTTATCGAAATTTATCGAGTCCTGGAAACGCACAGTTATCGAAATTCATTGATATCGAGTTATCGAATTTGACCGATTTAACGCAATTAAGTTTTTTGTTTTTTGAGATTCATAGAGTTATCTATACGTATCGAAATGTGGAAATTTATCGACTAAGTGGAATGTATCGAATTATCAAATTTTATAAAGTTTTTGAAATTTCACGAGTTAACGGGAATTATCATCGAGCTATCGAGATTTATCGAGATATCGAAAAATATCGAGTTAATGAAGTTTATCGAAAGAAGACGAAGTTCGTTGATACGTATCATAAAGAGAGATTTCGAAACTTTAATGTAAACAGCGATTGAAATTCAACAGTCGATATTGAATATTGTCCATATTTCCTTATTATCTGGCCTTCAACAATGCAGGAACTGCAAAGCTTGTTTGTTGCTATAATTTCGAAGTAGTCCTATTATGCACTTGGTATGAAAAAAGTACAATTAAAAGACCATAAAATAAAAATGCCACCTAAAGCAGCAGATGTTGTGAATCATTATCCTGCGTCCACTTTTTTTGCTAAATTGTCAATCCTGCGCCACCACTGACAGCTTCCTTCTGTGTACTTTTGCACAGCGCGACCAAATCTGACAGCCGATCAACACCTTCTGCCAAACACCTCAGTCATAAATTTTCTTCTCTGTCATCGTCAATGTTGTTGTCTTCTCCCACTTATGTACATACATATGTACATGTCTTTGGACTCACTTCGTTAGACGCCAACTTCCTGTTTGTCATTCACTCGCTGAAGTTGCCACATTATTCGGCGATTCGGCGACAAATTACAAGTTCAGAGTTGATCAACCTTTGACAGAGACATTGTTGAACTCATTGGCTAGACCCACAGTGGTCGCACTCCACACACATACATACACACATATTTGGCAGCGCTTTCACTTTCGCTGTCACTGTCATTCTTGCTCTTACTGTCACGATTACTGTCATTTGTTGTCAAAATGTTTGAAAAGCTTCGGTCGCTTGCTTGTTTTGGGTGGGTAATTGGTTGTAGCGTAAGTGGAGTGTGAAATATTTACAATGAATAAAAGTGGACACATTCGCACTACATAAATTCTTTTATTGGTAGATAAAGAAAATGACAAATCATTGCTGTCGACTGCTCTGCAAAAAAAATATTAAAAATACGCTTGGGGAAAGAACGTAGAATACGCAACCGAGAAGACAACGAAAGGAGAATTTTATTGGTAAACCATTTTTTCAAACGTTGGAGTAACATCACACTCTCAAGCGGCTCCTTGAAACCAGGTTAGGCACTTTTCACTTGACGAGACCACTGCGGCTATTTTTTCCTCTTCTTTATGGATAACGGCCTGCTTCCTTAAGGGGACGCCACCTGTGCTTGTCGACTCCTCAGGTGTTGCGGGCTAGCGACTTCAGAACTTTGTTCCTGGTTCGCAGTTTGTTACAAGTGGGTGAGGCGTGCGCTGAGAAGGGGATGAGACTGTCAAACGTTACTTCCAGGATTTCGGGATGGATAACCATCGGTGTTTTGGTGTTATTGAGGAAGTCCTTTAGTTCGAGCCTAATCTCCTCAGTCCAGGTGGTGAAAAGTATGGCATTGGATTTTGCGGCAGAGATGTTGAGGTTTCTGGCAGTTGGAACTAGGGTACGTCACATTCGCTAATTTCAGGGCTGTTACCATTCAGCAGGGTGGAGAAGTATTCCTTTCATAAATTGAGAATACTCTGAACATCGGCCACTGGGTCGCCGTAATCGTTCTTACAGGAGCTCGTCGCAGTATTGAAACCTTCCTTAAGTCACCTAACTTTCTGATACAAATTTTTAGCATTTTTGCTGTCGGCAAGTATTTACAGCTTTTTTTACTTTATCTTCTTACTGCGATCCCACGTGGCCCCTTCTACCCTAAACTTAAATTTTTTTTTTTATAGAAATTATATTAATCACTTATAGCTATTGCATCAGTTTTATGCAGCTTCTTCTAATAAAATTAACTTTCCGCTAAAATACCTAACTACTAGACGTTCTCGTGTTGAATACATAACCCAGTAATTAACCACTTATGTTAAGTACTTAATAACAATTCTTTAGATTCCGTGCATAGCCATTGTTGTTAAATGATCACAGGCAGCTTTAAATGCATTCACAAATATATATACATATTTATAGATATTTTTATACGAGTATAAAAAAGCACGTGTATATTTGCGCGCAACGTTCGTGTGCTCATCAATAAATTCATTTTCAATTCAAATCGCTAATTCATTTGGCCATGAAGTATATTAAAATTCCATATACATAACTAACCAAGAGAGTTCTTGTAAGCGCGCACAATAAAATCGCGCATGAAGCAAGCATACGAGTACATACAAACACATATGCACACACATGCATACATATGCACATTTATTTGTAACAACCTCGCAAGCTGACTTATTAAATAAACGCCGCGTTAAAGCGAATTACGGGTTGTAATGGGTGTCATCCACCAACAGCACGGCGAACACCACCTACAGAGGCTTCACAAAAATTCTATTCTACACAAGTCCAAGTTTTACTGGTTGGGTATATGGAAAAGCGCAAAATACGATAATCAAACCGCTCAACGATTTTACTAAGAACGACTATGTAAGTTAATGTGGTAATTTTTATTTTTATGCTGTGCTTCTGCTGCTGATTTGACTTTGACTTCCTCATTCTCGCATAACGGCCGAATGAATGGCTTTGGTTATTTATTACAGCAAACCAATATTTACATAACAAATGAGAAAAGGTGCGCTGAAACGGCAGGCAGCTTTCTTAAGTTCACGTTGTACAAGTCATAGCCAAAATCGAAGTCTCAAGTGGCGTTGTATGGTAGGTAGCTAGCGCCTCAACTACTTAGTTCACAAATTAGGTGCGAAAATTCAATGGCAACAAAGTTGCTGAACATTTATATTTTCTTGCTTTTTTCTCTTTATCTGTACTTCATTAGCGTTGGACGATGGACTTAAAGAACTGGGGCTTTAGTTTGAAGAGGAAGAAAATAACACGAAGACCACAGCGTCCCAAGGAGCTTCGTTCGTAGGTGTATGTCTGCAGGTGGATTAATTTGACCACTTTAAGGGTCTGCCAAATTCAGTTTATTACCGTTACAATTAAACATGGGATCAATGAAAGTATGAAGTGACCCAAGCCGATGATTTGGTTACCAGGTATGGTATCTTCATAAAATAACCATTTAGCATGATGATCCACTTAACTCTGAAAATGCAGAATTTATGTTAAGGCTAAAATACTGAGATTTGATGATTAAAACAAATGAAATACCTTAGAGTTATACTGAATCTTAAGCCAAAATTTCTTCTACAAGCGAACTCTTGGAAGGACTGTCCGAAATAGTCGAAAATAGTCACGCTAATGTAAAACCGTAGACAGACTGCAGCGTTGATTCTTATCAACTCGTTGATGCGGAATTATCTCGCGAATTCACTGCACTTAATGTGGATTAAGTGCTAGAGTTAATTCTCAAAATTTATTGGGACAGGGGCATTTTTGATCAAAACACTGATGAAAATGGCCAACTGTTGTCTATTGTGAATGAAAAATAAACAAAGTAAGTACGACCAATTTCTAAAAATAAATTTTTTTAATTTTTATTTTGCTTTATTCTATTTTATCTTATTTATATCTTTTAATTTATTTTACTTTGTTTTATTTTATTTTACTTTATTTTATTTTATTTTATTTTATTTTATTTTATTTTATTCTATTTGATTTATTTTATTTGATTTCATTTTATTTTACTTTCGCGTTGGAAAAAATTGGCCATCTATTATTTTATTTTATTTTATTTTATTTTATTTTATTTTATTTTATTTTATTTTATTTCATATGATTCTTTTAAGTTGATTTAATTTTTAAGAGTTTAATTTTTATTAAAAAAAGTCCACAACAACTAGACTTACTTTAATAAAAATAATAATGAAATAAACTAAAAAAAAATTTATATGGCCATGGGATTTGAACCCACTACCTCGCGGCTCGCTTAATTCGCAATACGGCCAAAATTTGAAGCAATCAGATGAGAAAATGCCGCATCTGCGCAGTTTTAAACTGCACGAAGATAATGATAAACAAAAAGCTCACATTGTGCGAGAATGGCTACTCTACGGCTGCCCAAAAATGATTTATACTCCTCCGCAATCTTATGGCTTACACCCCATCCACAATTTGGGGAACGAGTTGAAACGGCGTGTTCTTTCTCGAAGGGGGCTCAAAGAAAGGTTGCAGGAAGAATGGACGAAAA
>JAPVRG010274944.1:0-11612 GCA_029783565.1 Rhagoletis cerasi
TAAGAATAAATTTTAAATTGATTTTTACTATACTAGAATAAATCAAATCTATGTCAAATTTTGATGAATTTTCATGTTTTTCGTTTTTCTCATTTTTTTCGAACAAAACCAAATCAAAAACTTTTTTATGTTCATATTCTTATTTCAGGGTGCAAAAGCAATAAAAAAAATATACGCACGACCCATGTACAAAAATGTTGTTGACCAGTGTTATCGTTCGCGAATGGAATGAAAATTAGTTCACACAGCCTGATTTCTTATTATTTGTTGCGGTTCTAAATCGAAATATTTCAAATTGACGTTTGGCTGGCGTTTGTTAGATGTCAATCTCATTTCTTATGTTGGTAAGAAGGCGAATGAAGGCGAATCCATTGATTCGCCCACGGCAATACAAAACTAAAAAAATTATTCGACTCGCGAACGGCAATAGGGCCCTTAATAAAAAAATATAAAATGATTTCAAAAATGTTTGTTGATTTCGCACATTTATATAATTTTGGTTAGTTGCGACGGCTATGTTTCCAAAAACTACAACAAATAAGCTACGTTTCAGAATATTGATATGCTAACTTAAACCCATTTTCGAAATTTGCTACTGGACGCAATGAACACCTTTACATCATGTCCATACTTCTTCAGTACAGATGTTTAAAACAAAGCAAATATTCAGAAACAAAAGCTCACCACCGATAGCAAATGTTTACAAACATTAACACCAGTGCAACATTGCATTGGAGTCACCACCAAATTGCTACCAGCAACACCAACATCCATTAACACAGCTGCCGTCGCTTCTGTCGCTGTTACAGAAGCATCACAGTAACAACAACAACATTCCGTCCGCCAGTCTACCCGGCTGTATGATGCTGTAGGCAATTTCGTACATTGACTTTGTCAATTGAGCGTAAGTGTATAAGCAACAAAAAAGCTAAAAGGGGATAAAATTTGTATGCTGTTCCATGCGGTGACGAGATGCGGCAGCAGCGGTGGCCAACGCTTAACAGACGCTTGTCGGTCGGTTGTTGATTGTTATCGCAATATAAACGCACTGGCGCAACCGTTGATGTTCTTTCGATACTTAATTTTTTGTTTTTTTCTTTTCATGACCGCCTACCCGCGCGCGCGCTGACTCTGTACAAGTATTCCAGTTGCTGATTAAGTCGTAATTAGATTTAAGGATATGCCACCAGCGGTGCACACACCAACTAAGGGCTGCGCTATGATGGATTTCTTTTACATCGCACGGACGCATAGACGATCCCAGTGGGGTGGAATGGTTTGGCTTGCTGTGGCATGTTGTTCGGCAGCCAAGTGAGCAGCGCTACAATTGCTTATGCCGCTCGCTTGGTGGAGGGTTAAGTTCTACCAACATGCATACGTACGTACATACATTTTGTCTTCCTAATATTACATAATAACATTTGCCCCTATGGATTTCTTCGCAACACGCTGCCCAAGGCCGGCATTCGCTTATCAGTGCAACGCACAGAAATTTAATCAGCGTAATGGCGATGTTCTCTGCGCACCAGGCTCCTGATCTCTGCCGGTACGCGGTACGGGTGTAAGACGACACCCTGCAATATTTTCATGGGGGTTTTAGTTGTTGCTGTTATAATAATCAACGTTGATGTCTTCAAACATTCGCTTATTAGTGCGACGAAATCTTAACACCGAACTATGTGGACTGATAGTGAAAGTAGTGTCATTTGACGTACTCTCTCCAAATCGTCTTTACTTCATTTCCTATTGCTTCGATTCCAACGGCTTAGTCTCGCACCCTGTCGCAGGATTTATTGCAACCATTAATCTTATTTCGTTGTGCTTCCGTTGAGCTGTGACCACCAAGAAAACTATTTACTCATACAAGGCTACACAAACCCCCTTGGTGGGCCAGTGGGCGCTCAGGTAGGCGAGTGCAAACGCCTGTGGTGCGCTCAATTCGCTTGATGTTTGGTGCTTAGCTTCATGTTGCGCATTTATTAAATTTCTACTGCTGCATACTAATGTTGCTTCTATCGTTCCACTTTCTTCGATTTTATTAATTTATTAAGTTTTTGCTTTTGTACGAACCACTTTCAGTGGTTGTAGTTGGTTTTCTTACCCTAGCGACTGTAACTGTGTATCACTTTTGCCTCACTAGGAAACTCTGTTAATCGTATGGGGATTACTTACTTAATACGTATTTTTGCGCAAAAGAATTAATTTGATTGGCTTTTGACAGGAAACAGAGATTTTTTCTACCGTACAATTATAGATATGTGCATACATATGTACATATTAACACAAAAAATAGGACAGACGCGTGATCGAAACCGAACTTTATATACCCAGCGCATATGTTCATGTGGGATGAAAACGTAATTTTTATATGAATTCAAAAATTTACAACACCTTGCTTGTTGAGACCGAGGAAAATGTGCCTGCTAAGTTTCGTAGAAATTGTTAAAGCTGTTACTTATGTACACATATTTTATTATAAGCGGGTGGGGGCGGCGAACATTTTCCAAAATTTTATAATAAATTCTATAATTTTTCAATTATTTAATTCCAAGTCATATGAAAAATCGAACATACTTAAGTACAAAATAACAGTAAAGTAACTTTGTATTAAAATAAATGACTAAATTTAATCATTGCTGAAAAATATTTTTTCATTGAGACTTCATTACAGACTTAGTATAAGGCTGGTATTGCCACTTGTGAAGCGAATGAAAATATAGGCGAATTTCGCAGTCTCGATTTGTGAGATGCGAATTTCCAGCGAATTCGCCACAAAATGGCGAACGGTTACCGAAAATGAATTTCTCGCATTGTCACTACCGAAAAAACGACATTCGCTTCGCCAGAGCTGTCGAATTTTGTCGACTGTTTAATTTATTCGCATTTGAAAATGGAAAGGACGTGAGGAAATTTTTATCTTATGTATTTAATTTTATTTAATAAAATATAATTTACAATACAAAGCGAACAACGCAGCAGTTACAAAAGCTGGTTGCTTTAATGGAAAATAATACAGACGTCGCTTGAGGAATGGGAAGTTTCGGTTCCACAAATCAAAGTAGGGCTACCGAACTTAACGCCATTGGTCCTCCAATGCGTAATGGACGCGAGTGAAAATTGCCAAGTGTAGCGCTCCCGTAACAAATTACCTATGAATCAACCGAGAAGACTTTGCAGCTTTAAAGTTTTAATTCAAGAGTTTAAAAACGAGATGGGATAATTCTGATACTAAACAAATCTGCAGTATTCTTACCGGCGCCATGCCAGGAGATTGTGTTATTACGTCACACCCAACAAGTTCTCTCTGCAGAAGCTGTGATGAAGAAGAAGTAAAATCGATCCGCTATCTTCCATGTCAATGTCAAGCTCTCCAGACAAGGCGAATCAAGTAGCTTGGCAAAAACAACGTCTCCTTTTTAATTACTTGTTAACATCATAGATCCATGGCGGAGTCGGTATACCACCATCTCACTGTAAAAAGGTAGAAATAGCAATTTCGAGGTCAAAGAAACAAGAAAAAATTGCTGGATCTATATCCTTTTAAGCATCGGCTATAAAGTCTTACCAGGAGTGTTGTGTCAGAGGCTGAATTCCACCGTCAACGAACTGATTGGGCTTTTGGTAAATCCAACATAATTTCATCAGGTATTCACCGTACGAAAAATCTTGGAAAAGACCCGGAAGAGTAGGATCGTCACAAGTCATGTCGATTTCAAACCCGCTTTTGGCAGCGCAAAGGGGAGATCGCTGTACGCTGCGATGTCTGAATTTGGTATGCCGTCAGAAATGAGAAGGAACTCTTAGAGCCATTCGACACGAGATTTCAAAAAGGGTGACTTCATATTTTGCGATTTATGTAATCTGACGCTGATGATTTTAAGAGCAGCAGGGCTAAAACGCTGAGGAATAATTTTTTTTTAATAGCGAGCATTTAATGGCATATGTTGATGTCGTCGACAACATCAGTCTCAACAATCTCCACGTCTGCCTATTCCAAGTTGAATACGGAAATGAAGCGAGTGGGTCTAAAGCTGACTTGTCATCGAGCAAACAGTCAGCGCGTTTTGCCCTCGACACACACGTCACCGTTGACAGTTATATTTTCGAGAAAGTAGAGGACTTCGTTCATTTGGAAACCAGCATTTACACCGATGATAATGTCAGCCTCGAAACCCAATGTTGAATCTCTCTCTCCAGTGCTGCTTTGAACTGAGTTTGCAAATAACTTGAAAGTATTTAACGCCTGCTCCGCGATGGAAGACCAGTCGGAGGAGGGGAGCTTGGCTTCATTCGACATTTCCAATTGACACAGATGAGAAGCGATGGGTATTATTGGACTGGGATAAAATCGTCCACTGCGCCAAACAAGATGAACAAGAAGAAGTTAGATATTAAATGAGCTGTGTAGAAGTATTTTTAAATTTCAGTTACCAGTTGAATTCCTTACATTTAATTATAAACTTAACTTTGATTTAAATAATTCTGATGCTTTAATCACTCCTCTGGTTTTGCAAATGTGCGCGGCTAGCACTTACACATGTGACCTGTTACAATCGCACTTAACACGGAAAAAAAGCTAACGTAACGCCAAACCTAGAGCAGTCGGAGCTGCGCGGCAGCAGAAACATTTCATTTTGATAATTTACAATTTGGAAAAATGCCAAAGTTAATGCGAAATTCATGATTACAAAAGCGTATCATGACGTGTGCACGCATGCATTGTTGGATACACGCATCTCCAGCATACAGAGCACACGCACGCAAGTGGGAACGCATGCTCCTACACATACATATATACAAACACTCACTTACAGGCTAGAAACTTTGCGTATATGGCATGCAGATATTTAAAAGCATGGAAGCAATTAAACACAAGCAATCCAAAAGATAGAGAAAATGGACAGAGAGATAGACGAAGAGGGCAGGAGTGTAGACAAGCAGGCAATTGAGCGGACAGACAAGCTGATAGATAAACAGACAGCGGCAAAGCATTTCGAAAAATGGATTGCATTGGGTGAAATCGCGCGTGCATTAGTTGGAGTATGTGTATGTGTGCCCGTGTCTGCGTTTGTGTCAGCGAAATGCGCGTGTAATTACAAAAGCAATGCATTTTTTTCTTGCACTGCATTTTTCCAGGCCGTTTTATATTATTTCAAGCGCATCCACCTGTCTCTGCCTCACACTACTCTCTCACAGCCATTGCCACGAGACCGACATACAAATTGGCATTGCGCTGTGCGGCATAGTCGTCGATTAAAAACATTTTATTATAAACATGATTTCATTGCAATTTGGCACAATTTACAAGTCAAAATACATGAAGTGAACAACAGTGTAGGCATGCAAGTGGAAAAATTACAATAAAAACAAAAAAATTTCATGTTTACATATTTTGCGTTCGGGATAAACTAACGTTGAATTGCTGATTATACAATCAAACAATCTGGTTGTAGATACCTTCCCCAAAAGTTGACGAATAAATTCTACCAGAGAGTGATCCAACCATAGGCAGGTTAGGGCGTCAATAAACCAACCACGGACGAAACATTGATGCAACAGATTACAAAAGGGGCCAAGAAACAGTTAAAGCAGTGCATTCCTAGGGTTAATCTTAACCAAAAAGGCCAAAGTGTGTATGTACGCCAGCAAGGTCACAGCGACAGGTTTTTGGGGATGAATGCGGTTTGATTCACCTCGATTACCTTGAAAATTGTAAAGTGATCACTAGGGCATATTATTCTCAGTCGCAATGGCAAGATTTTATTCCAAATCCGAAGTGGTTGACCGGAGGTAAGAGTTTTGGTAATCGCTGAAACCAGCGTTTACCTTAGGAACCTTGAGGATACCTTAAGTATTGAAGGGATAAAAAAGTTAGTATTGTCTAAGAATATTTTTCAAGAATAAACTTTTAAGGTTTGGAGTGCGACATTTTGACTAGTTTTTACTATTTTTCTTTTGGTTGTCAAGTGTTCATTAATTTTTTATAAAAGTATAGCAAAAGCCATATAAATCCAAATTTCATCTTTTGTACGAAAATTAGAAAAAATCCACAAAATTCAACCAAATTGCATCAAATTTTCTAACTTTTTTAACAGAATTTAAAAAAGAAAACGAGTATGCAGTTTTATAGCTCATTCAATTTTAGTATAATAAGGTGCAAGATTGAAGTGTCTTAAAATTCGCGTTGATTTTCGAACATTTTTTTTTTTGGGACGGTGCTAAGCACTTTCTTCCATATATGTACACAAAACAAGGCGTAACAGGTACTCATGAAATTTGATGTGTAAACATCTAGTCCCAAACTAGACCCGAAATGGTCCCGTAAGAGTCCTGATCTAGTCCCGAAATGATTCCGAACAAGTGCCAAAATGACACAATCCTGAAGAGGTCCCGAAATGGTACCGAAATGGTACCGAAATTATCCCAAAATGAAATGGTTCTGAAGGGTTGCACTTTTATGCAAGTTCTGTATTATAAAACATGAAAAATACTTTAGTGGATTTTCATTTTGAACCAAACCGAACCATTTTTTAGAGTGGTTTTCGGTTCGGTTCTGGCGTTTCAAAATAAAAAACGATTCGGTTCGGTTCGGTTCGAAAACCGCGTCGGTCATTGATATTACCTTTGTACCTTTCAAGAACATAAAATAGTGGCGGTTTCTATTTTCATGGCAAAGATAAGTTCAAGCAATGGCAAATAGTCCTAGAAGTTGCCGCACATAACATGTATGTAAAAACTTACAAAACACTCGTATACTATTTGGATTTGGTGTTATTGGAACCATTCATTGATTGAATCTAGGACTCGAACTGAAAAAAAATTTACAACACCTCGACTAAATCTATCAAAAACGCTGAATCCGCAGATTTTGCCAACAATTGAGCCGTTTTTTTTTTGTGAAAGTGGTATAAGTGCATTTTTTCATGTGTCGAGATATTTAAGAGTATGCGTCTGGATTAATTTAAAAATAGTGCAAAACGTTAATCAATGCAATAAATCTGAAAAGACTAAGAACTTAAAACGTTGGTACTATCATTTTTAATATCTTTTTTAATTTCTGTGGAATTAGGTGGTAAACTAATTATTCAAAAATCAACGGTAAGTCGTAGCTACTTCAAAATTGCACTTTATTGTAATAAAATTTATTGGCCTAGAAATCTGCATATTCAAAAAAAATCTACAATATCTGATTAAAAAATGAAAATTTGCATGAAAATGTATTGAATTTTAGCGAGTTTTGCACAAAGTTTAGAAATTATATTTTTATGCTTTTTGTTGTAGAATCAATCATATTTTTATAAAAAATTACCGTAAAAATATTAGAATAAAAATTGTTGCATATATTGTGCGAATTTCTCTGTGCCTATACTTTGTTCCGGCAGCGTATGTATAAACTTAAGTATGTATGTATAAAAACAAGGCGTTGTAATAAAAATCGCGAATGCCTTGACCGAATTATAAGATATTTGTTCTGTTTTATTTGTTGCAATACAAGAATGGTTTAGGAAAAAAATCTTTCTAAAATTTCAAAAGGAAAAGCCGGAAAGTCGAAATATCAAAATTTGCACTAATTGCAAATGCAAACACTCGGGAACAACTTGGCCGATTTGGATCATTTTTTTTTGTTTTGTTCATACCAACATAGACATACAAGAAAAATAAACATAAAAAGTATTATGTGATTAAACAGAAATAAGTTCCCCTAGATTTGTAAAATTCCACACTGTGCGGCGTGAACAAACACAATTCAGTGACTTTAAATTGCTTTGTAAATTTAAGCCTTTGTCAAAAAACTGGGCCTAAGAAGGAGTAAAGACAAAAGGAAATTTAAGTCCTAATTTTTGTAGACATTGGCTTTACTGAAATGAATTTTCGTTAATGCAGAAAATAACAATTAAGGCCAATATATGTATGTAAATTCAAGTTCATTAAGAAATAATTTCAATTATACATACATATTTAAGCCGTTTTTTTTAAGTGGTATAAGTCCTGTTTTAGAATAAATGAGTTAACTTTAGTAGCGAGTTAACTTTAGTACAAATAATAGTGGTAGTAGTAGTAATCTTTATTTCTTCAATGAAAAAGCAACACAGTAGTTTCACATGATTTATAAAAATAGCTATAACTATTGAAAAAAGAAAATAATCGTTTCACATAAGAATTTCATTAACAAAATTTTTTTTATATTCTATGCATTTACTTATAAAGTTGCCTAAAAGCTTAGGACTTACTTCAGTTAAATTTTAAATATTAATCAAATCCTCCTCACACAGATAACTTTTTCCAGAGACTGCTATCCTTAGTTCTTTTAGAGCTGGGCATCCACCTAAAAAGTGAACAATGTTTTCAATCTCCCTCTTGTTACAAAGGGAGCAAATTTTATTCGCATCTTCCTGAAATCTGTTGCCATTGAGGTTGAGCCCCTCGCTTCTTGCTTTAAGAATCAACGTTATCTCTTCTTGCTTTCTGTTACCAAGAATATAATTCTGCTTTACAGTATGACTTAATTTGCTGTATAACCTGCCCGTCTGCCTTGCCCAATCTATCCGCAGTTCATAATTCTGCGCTTCCAGAGCGTCCAGAAGTTGCAAACGGTTCGTAGCCCATTGCACCTCCTCTAAAATATGTTTCGACCAATTTATGTTGAACTTGGATCCTAACGTGTTCTATTTCTATACCCACATAATACCTCGATCTAGAATTTTCCTGGAAAGCCGATTGGGCAGCCTTTCTCTGTTGTGTATAAATAGGGTTTTGTGTATATACCTCAGGAGTAAATCTAAGGTATGTATCTAGCTAGTTGCCGATTGCGCCTGTTTCTAACATTAAAATATACGTTGGCATTGAGTTTTGAAGCCGCAAGACTTTTTTATAAAATATGCATGCAGGCTGTCAACCTCATTAAAATATAAACCCCCCAAAAGCTGTGCTGCATAGCTTTGGATAGCCCTGCATACCGCCAGAAAAAGCTTCCATATCAACTTACGTTGAGGCAATTTTTTGCTGCCTTAATTCTATTTTGACATGCTGACGAAATACGATTTTCGGAGTCATTGTTACACCCAGGGACCGAAAATAACAGTTATTCTTTCCAAAAGTCCTTTCCGGATAATAAACAAACAGCTTATCCAAATTAAACAAATTTGGTATCAAAATGAAAGAGGACTGAAAGAGCTTTTAAACAGAAGTAACGAGCGAGGGTTACCTTCTCCATTTATGTTTTTTTTTATAATTATATACAAAATAATTTCATATACTTAACCCAAGGGCTGTTCTATGGTAATTAAACAGAATCTTTTGTTGAAATATGTTTCAATAGGCGGCTTTCCTCGCTAAGATATTTCAGTTTTAAAGCTATTTTCGTCCTCTTTCATTTGATACCAAATTTGTTTAATTTGGATACGCGATTTGTTTATTATCCGGAAAGAACTTTTATTTCGGACTTAAAAAATATTTGGCCAAGTTTAACTGTTGAAAAAAACAACTGTTATTTTCGGTCCCTGGTTACATCTAGATAGCAGTACTCCTGAACAACTCTCACCTGTTCGCCACTAAAGAACTACTTTTCGTCGCTGCTGACATCATCATTTTTGATTTTTCCATGTTGAATTCCAAATTCCATACACTGCAATACTCTTAAGTTTTCCTATCATACCCTGCTTTATATTTGTGTCATATGCCTAGATCACGATGTCATCCGCATATATGAGAAGTCGTACATTTATTTACTCTATCCAAAGCCCACCTCCTGAAAAGTCATGCAGTAAGATACAGATATCCTCTTTTCATATTTGTAATCCTACATTCAATGAAGCACGCATTCTTTCATGACTATCAAACCAAATCGAGATATTATCGTCTTTTTCATAATTATGTGTAGTACTGTTAAGGTTCTTGTGATTGCTTTATCAAGAAATCGTGCTTCATTGAGTGTATGATTACAAATAATAATAAGAGGTTACCTTTGTCTTACTAAAATTACCATTAACTCATTTTTTCCAAAAGTGGGCTTATTCCACTTTCAAAAAAGTGGCTCAATTTCTAAGTAAATATGTGTATGTACATAAGTAAATGCTCAGAAGTTGACTAACCCGTTTTTTTAATAAACTCATGTGGCAATTGCGAATTTTACTATTCGTTTCAGCTCTTTATGCCATTGAAAACCTCAAATTCATAATCTGAAAGTTTAGTAAATAGTAAACTATTGCCACACATGGCTACAATTTTTTTTTTCTCAAGCACGCGCCTACACTTAGTCGCAATTGTTTCATGAATTTCCAATTTGATTTTTTTATTTATATTTAATATACATAAATTAAATGAAATCATTTTGAAAAGTGCATGTCAAAAGTTAAATGTGCGCAAACTCTTACCATTGCAAACTTAATGTATGCCCGGAGCTAAATTCCAATTGACCTAAACACGCACATTAGCGGCAAGTGCGGCCTGAAGTCGACTTCGTTGATTTTTAATTCAGTCGCCTAATAATAATTTCAAACAGTGCCTGGTACGAAAACCTAAATATGAAATAGAATATTTAATAACAAATCGTAATTGCGAAGGTTGCATTCATTACTTATGCGCAGGGTCAACCACAAGCCATAGTAATTTCGAATAAGCTCTACAGACAACCCCTTCGAGTGCAAAATGTCCATGAAAGGCAAATCATGCAATACGCAGCTAAAACACAGCGTTCTCTGTCTATTCTCAAGATTTTCGTATATTCTGATATTCTTGTTATTTCGATATTATAATTTTTTCATTTCTATTGCACGTTGCACACCTGAAAAATTAGAAATGCTGAAAATTGCACGAAATTGCTTGCAACTCGTATTTTTCCACAATTGTTGCACGCTTTGGTGCAGCCACGTCTTGAATTGGTTTGATTGTCATGCATGAGTATAGCAACTTGGGTGCAGCAGCTGTCAGAATTCACATGTCACTTAAAAGCAGCAACGAGACGTGTTCACATGCACTGCGCAGTTAGTCAGGCCAATGCGTTATTGGTTTGACTGTTACGGAGCTGTAGCTGATGCAAAGGCAAGCTAACGCCACTTTCACCTAGGGATGACACCACATCTAAGGTAAATCATCATAGCTTAAAAGGTTTACGTGGATGTGGTCAAAACGCGATGCATGCATATTCAAAATACTTAGCGAGTGTTAGCAACAGCTAAGTATTTTGATTTGCTTAAAAAAGTTATTTATTCCCATAAGAGGACTTCGTCTTTTTAAGGCCCAGTGGGCCCATTTTGGTACCGTTTGAGAGCTCGTATTAGATCCCGTCCGCTCACCTAGAAGTAGAATCAGTTGGTTAAATTAATACAACACGAGAATTGATGAATGCGGGCTTCTCTTAGTTCCGCCAGGCAGCCAAAGGGCAGTGACAGAGATAGTGTTCCACGCTTTCAATTTCTTCCTTGTCCTCGATTCGTCCTACACGTGGGCTTTTCCGACCATTCCTTATTTGCCTTCTCGGCGACGTGCCTTTAAAGTCATGTTTTGCAGGTTGATAGCGTATGTCCGCATCGTGAGAGGAGTTGACGTCAGACGGGGTGGTTCCCTCCTCGCAAGCTCGTCGCCCATGCAGTTACCTTATATATCCTAAGACC
>JAPVRG010274957.1:7411-20285 GCA_029783565.1 Rhagoletis cerasi
AAAACCAACGAAAATGTGAAGTGCTACAATTGTTTGAAAATGGGGCACTATTCGATTAAATGTCCAGAACCGCAGAAAAAACCCGTTGTGCAAAGTGTCAACGCACTAATCACGTAACTGATAATTGTCCGGAAAAATCAAAGAATGCGGTAAAAATAATTAATCAAAACCTCGATCATGTAAAGACCGATACAGATGTGAATATAAAGCAAATTAAAGTGAATGGACTAACGACAAATTCTTTTGTAGATCCGGGAAGTAGTCGCACTCTTGTGAAAGAAAGTTTCGCAAGAGGACTGGGCACAACTACTCCGTGCTCAGTCACATTAAATGGGTTTGGTGGTGGTAAATTCGTATGTTACGAGAAAATTAACGTAATAATTGAAATAGACCGTGAGAAAATTGATACTGACGCCTTAATCGTAAAAAATAATTTGTTAAGTGAAAACATATTGCTAGGAACTGATAGTATGTGCAGAAACGGAAGCCGACTAGTAATAGTAAATGGGCGCTGTCGTATTGAAAATGTTTTGAACATCCGTGAGTGTACAACTCTAGCTAACAACGATTTTCGTAAACTCGAATAATCACTCTGCTCGTATCGTGAGGTGTTCGCTGAAAAGGTTTCTGAACTCGGTCGGTGTAATATTATGAAAATGAAAATTGAACTAAATTCCCAAATCCCAGTCAATATGAAACCATATCGTCTGCCTTTCTCCAAACGACCGATCGTGGCAATATAATAAATGACTTGCTGGAAAACGAAATTATAAGACCCTCTGAGTCTTCATATGCGTCACCTATTGTCATCGTTGAAAAGCAAAATGGTGAGCATCGACTTTGCGTAGACTACAGATGTCTAAATAAAATAACGAAGAAAACGTCATATCCAATGCCAGTTGTGGATGAGCATTTCGCCCAGATAGCTGGTAATAAATATTTTTCCATATTGGACCTACGAATGGGGTATTACCAAATAGAACTCGACGAACAGTCAAAGCAGTTCACGGCATTTGTCACCAACGAAGGGCATTACGAATTTAATAGAATGACTTTTGGTTTGGTCAACGCTCCGGCCGTGTTCCAAACAGTCATGAATAAATTAGTCGCTAAACTGAAACCGGGAGAAGTTTTGGCATATTTAGATGATGTCATCCTACCAAGCCGCATAATTGAAGAAGGTCTACAACGTCTCGACAAATTTTTAATTATTTTGAAGGAAAGTGGGTTGACACTGCGAATCGACAAATGTAAATTTTTGGAGACCAAAATTTAATATCTTGGTCACGTCATAACCGAGAACGGCATAACGCCTGGAAATCGCAAGGTATCAGCAATCCAAAATTTTCAAGCACCGACAAACATCACAGAATTAAGACGATTCTTGGGTCTCACGGGTTTCTTTAGGAAATTTGTTCCTGATTACTCATTGATAACAAAGCCGTTAACCGTACTTTTACGTAAATCCGAACAAAATTCATTTTGTTGGACTGAGCCGCAGCAGACAGCGTTCGAACGAGTTATCGAACTTTTGACAACCTCTCCAGTGTTGGCTCTCTACGACCAAACTGCGCAGCATGAGGTTCACACAGATGCCAGCAGCATAGGCCTCGCAGGCGTATTGATGCAGTCACACGATAGTAAGACTTGGCGACCAACAATGTACTACAGTCGTCACTGTTCAGGCACCGAAAGCAGTTATCACTCGTACGAGCTGGAAGCGCTTGCCGTTGTTAAAGTACTTGAACCATTCCGCATATACTTACTTGGTAAGAAGTTCCGCCTTGTGACCGATTGTTCAGCAGTTGCCAAAGTACGCGACAACAAGGAACTCAAGCCTAAAATTTCTCGATGGTGGCTAAAGACATCAGAGTTCGATTTTTAAGCTGTACATCGTCCCGGTAGCAGGCTTGCACACGCAGATACTATGAGTAGAGAACCTGACCAGCCCGCTGAAAATGCTGAACCAGCCGGTGCAATCTTCGCAATAACGTCCGACGTCAACGATTGGCTCTATACAATGCAAATCCAAGACGGAAAGCTTCGTGAAATCATCAGCGTTCTACAAGGCCAACTAAAATCACAACGAGAACCAGAGATCAAAAAGTATTTCCGCATTCAGAACCAGCGCTTTTATCGACAAGAAGAAGATGGGCTGAAATTTGTTGTCCCTAAGCCCGTACGATGGCGCATTGCCCAACTATGCCAGGACAAAATGGGTTTCTCGCGTTCGTAAAACGTTTTGGTTCGCGCAAATGCGCAAATGCGTAAATATATTAAAAATTATATCGCGGCGTGTATTGAATGCTGCTATCGCAAAGCACAATCCGTGAAAGTAGAACGTACAATGCACTATGATCCGGTAGAGCCGATACCTTTTCGCGTGATCCACATTGATCACCTCGGTCCGTTTATTCGTAGTAAAAAAGGTAATTGCTACGTATTAGCGATTTCAGACGCGTTTACCAAATATATTATTGCTAAACCAGTCAGCGATACGCGAACAACGCACGTTATAAATACACTTAACGACATAACAAGCTATTTCGGATTGCCGGTTAAAGTAATCACTGATCGTGGAACTGCCTACACGTCCAAGGCATTTACATTATATTGCGAGCAGAACGGTATAAAACACATAAAAACTGCCGTACGTACTCCGCGCTCCAACGGGCAAGTCGAGCGCGCTAACCAAACCATTTTAAATTATTTGCGTACTTCCGTTGAGAATCCAAAAGATTGGGACTTAATATTACGAAATTTGCAGTTTAGCGTTAATTCACAAAAGAATAAAACGACCGGTTATAGTCCAAACGAGCTTATATTTAATTTTAATTTGCAAGATATCGTACATTATCAGTTAGTAGCAGCCGTGCACGACGACGTGGACGAAACTACTGAGAAGATTCCAATAGACGAAAAACGTACTTTAGCCTCTGAAAATATCGAGCGCGCGCGCCGACAATGGAATAAGCGCTTTGATTAAAAACATTCATCTCCTCGGGTATATCGCGAAAACGATTTAGTCATTATCGAGAACGAAGCCGCCGCTTCTGGTGAGTCGCGAAAATTACAGCCGAAATATCGCGGTCCGTATCGAATCGTAAAAGTCTTGACCAAAGACCGGTATCTAATAGAGGACGTGCCGGGTATGCCGATAAAGTCGCGTAATTTCTCTTCTGTTTTCGAATCTAGCAAGATGAAACCCTGGTGTCGCAGTTGTCCTGAGCTCGATGATGGCATATCAAGTTGTAACGATTCTGAAGACGACGAAATCGGGGTAGATTCCATATCAGGAAGGGCCGACTGTCAGCAAGCTGGTAACTCTGCAAATATTTGACTATGCGGAGTAAGGTGGCAACTAACATTCGTACGCCAGAGAGTAGAAGCGTCGGTCGAGTGGAGTGGTCGTGTAAATCACTAAATCGGAAAACTTTGTAATTTCATATTAAATGATAATAAATACTTAATGTTCAATTAAGCTTTAAAAAGAGGTCTCCTGACAACTGTTTGAAACAAATAATTTTACTTTTTTCTTAGTTCGTTTTCCGTTTTTGTTAAAAGAAATTATATTTAAAAAGCTTTTTATGTAGTAACTATGTATTCAATGGTAACATTTTATTTGATACTTTTTGATACTTTTTTTGCTTGGAAATTGATACAATTGTTTTCGAGCTCGCGGCAACACTGATCAAATGCATACGCACGCAAGCCAATTTCGGGTGACACAAATAAACAAATTATACGGCGTGCGTACCCAAACGCAAGCCGCGAATATTAGGTTAGCCTGTAATCCATTCGCGATCACTCACAACAGCTTAATTTTCAACGACGTTGTATGGGAGATATTTTTCGCGTATGGTTATGCATACAGCATACGTACATATGTATATGTAAGTAATGCAAGCAAATGCTTTTCGGTTGGAATGAATCTAAGAGTATGCACAAATATATGAATTATAGTTGTAATATATATGTATTAATACACTGCACGGATACATTTGAGTCGCCCAACAAGACATCTGTTAGAAGCGCAATTACTCTCTTTATCTCTCCATTCTCTTGTTGAGTGCGGCAAACACAAACCAGTTGGAGTCAGTGTTGCCGGAGAAAGTCCCCTAAAAATCTTAATTTTTTCAAAAAAATCTTCAAAATAAGATTTTAAAGCTAAACAAATCTTTTCGATCCCAAGAAATCTTCCAAAGAAACACATAATTCAATATTGGCTTTACGGCTGTAAATTGCCTTTATTATGTTGATTGAAAAAAATTAACTATTTTAAGTTATGAAGTCGTTTTTTTTATCAACTTAAACTAAAAATCAGTATTGCCTTCGAGCCATCACAAAATTTGTAGCGCAGTTTGTTTTCTAAGTCTATGATTTTACAAATAATAAATCTACGCATAAAATATGTATGTACACAGAAAAAAAGGCATTGTATGCATACACTGACAAAAATATAATTAGGAACGCGACAGTTTAGCAAGTTTTGGCTATTTTTCTTTTGTTAATTTAAATTTTATTATTTTTTTTATGAAGGTCCTGACTCCAATCTTTGTACAAAAGTTAAGGAAATTGGACAAAGTTTTATAAATATTTCGAGTTTTTTAATTAGATTTCTGAGAAAGATTTAGGGTATGCAGTTTTGTAGACCATTAAATCTTATTATAACAAAGTGCAAATTTGAGGTAGCTAAAACTTGCCTCACATCATAAACAAAAATCTTCATTTTGAAGATATTTTCAGTGTAAAATTTTGCTTTTTAAAAAATATTTTTTTGAAGATTTTCAATACAAAACAGCACAATAAATCTTTATTTTCAAGATAAATCTTCACCTATGGCGACGCTGGTTGGAGTATGCGTAAGAGCCAAACCTAAATAAGGGCGTTGGGCGTTGTGCCTATCAGCCTGTCTCTTTCTGTCGTATATAAATTCCCTGTGGTAGAGTGAAATAAGCATACAAGAAAAACTCTCAACGTGCTAATTTAAGTAAAAAAGCGACCAATAGCAAGACAAGTAATATTTGCTTTGCAAGCGACAATTACATCAAATGAAAAGTATGCGCGAGTAGAGTACTGTGCTTGCAAGTATTTTCATAGAGCTGTTGATTGTTGGTATTTGGGTTCTGCTAATTATGTGCATATGCACATATGTATTTATACCAAAGATATTGTTGATGCTTCTTCTTCTTCTTTATTGGCGCTATAACCGCCTAAGCGATTTTGACCGAGTCCAAAACAGCACGCCAGTAATTTCTCTTCTGTGCCAACTGACGCCAATTGGAAATGCCAAGTGAAGCCGAGTCCTTCTCCACCTGGTATTTCCAACGCAGAGGAGGCCTTCCTCTTCCTCTGTTACCAGCACCCGCGTTGAATACTTTCAGAGCAGGAGCGTTTCTGTCCATTCGAACGACATGACCTAGCCAGTGGAGCCGCTGTATCTTAATTCGCTGCAGTATGTCTATATCGTTGTAAAGCTCATACAGCTCATCGTTAAATCGTCTGCGGTACTCGCCATTGCCAACGCGCAAAGGCCCGTAAATCTTTCGCAGAATTCTCTCGAAAACTCCAAGAGCCGCTTCATCAGATGTTTTCATTGTCCATTCCTCCGCGCCATACATCAGCACAGGCAAGATGAGTGACTTATAGAGTGTGATTTTTGTTCGACGAGAGAGGACTTTACTTCTCAGTTGCCTACTCAGTCCAAAGTAGCAGTTGTTGGCAAGAGTGATTCTCCGTTGGATTTCAAGGCTGACATTATTATTGGTGTTAATTCTGGTTCCCAGATAAACGAAGTTGTCTACTTTTTCAAACTTGTAACTGTCAACAGTGACGTGGGTGCCAAGACGCGTATGCTCTGACTGTTTGTGTGATGACAGGAGATACTTCGTTTTATCCTCGTTCACCACCAGACCCATTGGCTTTGCTTCTCTATCTAATCCCGAGAAGGCAGAACAGACGTAGCTCTTGTTTTTACCGATAGTATCGATGTCGTCGGCATACGCCAGTATTGTGCCTGAGCGGTTCAGATCTGCAGCTATTATTATCTTCTCCAGCATCAGATTAAAGAAATCACACGAAAGGGAGTCCCCTTGTCTGAAACCTCGCTTGGTATCAAACGGCTCGGAGAGGTCCTTCCCAATTCTGACGGAGCTGGTGGTATTGCTCAACGTCATTTTACACAGTCGTATTAGTTTCGCAGGGATACCAAACTCAGACATCGCGGCATAAAGACAACTTCTTTTCGTGCTGTCGAAAGCCGCTTTGAAATCGACAAATAGTTGGTGTGTGTCGATCCTATTCTCGCGGGTCTTTTCCAAGATTTGGCGTATTGTTAATACCTGATCTACGGTGGATTTTCCAGGTATAAAGCCACACTGATAAGGTCCAATCAGCTCGTTGACGGTGGACTTCAGTCTTTCACACAATACACTCCATAAGACCTTGTAACCTATGCTTAGAAGGCTGATCCCGCTTTAGTTGGCGCGAATGGCGGGGTCGCCTTTCTTGTGGATTGGGCAGATCACACTTAAATTCCAGTCGTCGGGCATGCGTACATCTGACCATATTCTGCATAAGAGTTGATGCATGCACCTTATCAGGTCTTCGCCGCCGTACTTCAATAGCTCAGCTGACAGGCCGTCAGCTCCAGCAGCTTTGTTGTTTTTCAGCTGCGTAATCGCTATTCGTACTTCGTCATAGTCAGGCGATGGGACGTCGACTCCATCGTCATCGACTGGGGGCTCGGGTTCTTCTTCTCCACTACTTTCAATGCTATTGCTATTCAATAGAGTTGAAAAGTGTTCCCTCCATAATTTAAGTACGTTCTGGACATCGGTCTTTAGGTCGCCATGGTTGTTCTTACAGGAGTTCGCACTGGTCTTGAAACCTTCCGTAAGTCGCCTAACTCTCTGATAAAATTTTCGAGCATTTTTCCTGTCGGCCAGCATTTCAAGCTCTTCGCACTCACGTTTTTCGGCCTCTCTCTTCTTATTGCGGCAAATACGTCTCGTTTCCTTCTTGAGTTCCCTATAGCGGTCCCACATGACTCGCGTTGCACCCGATCGCAGCGTGGCCCTGTAGGCGGAATCTTTTTTCCCTGCAGCTTCTTGACATTCCTCATCGTACTAAATGTTCTTTCGGGCTCGCTGAAATCCGATTACTTCTTCGGCGGCGGTACTTAGTGAGCGGGAAATGCCGTTCCACTGCTCGCGTATGTCGGGTTTTTGAAGAGTGCTCTCAGAGAGCAGGTGTGAGAGACGAGTAGCAACTAAATTGGCCGTCTATTGTGATTGAAGCTTTTCGACGTTCAGCTTTCCTTGCATTGTTGGACGCACATTTTTTGATGCACAGATAATGGTCCGAGTCGATTTTTGGCCCTCGGAGAGAACGATTTTGACATCGTGTCGGGGGCAACGCTCATATGTGCGCTCCATGCGATCATAGAAAAGATCCTTGGACTCGTCGTCCTTCTCTTCTGTCGTGGCGTGGGCGCAAATGCATGGATAACATGATGCGAAACTCTTTCTCTCGTGAGAGCGCTGTTAAAATGCGCATTTTTATAATATTTGCCAGTGTTGCCAGAAAGGGAAAAAATATTGGGAATTTTCGTAAATAATTCCACACCACCGCTGAGGTATGCAATTGGCGCGTTACGTAAGTTAATAAATCAATAATGAAATACAGTTAACAAAACGACAAAATAAATCTACGATAAGTAAGCATATAAAATATTTAATTTTTGAACAAAAAACGAAAATAGTAATCTACAAAAAAAGGAAAAAGTTTGTAATACAATATGTCAAAATATCAGAAGTATTAGATCAAATTTCATAATATATAATACTGCTTTGCAGTAATAAAGTAAATAATTAAAGCTCTTAAAGCAATTAAACATATTTACAAAAATACAAACATGACAATGGTTTTAAACCAATCTACACCCAGTTTTGAATCAAAGGCCGAAGGGAAAATACGAGAACAAATTCTAAAAAAAAAACAAAGCGCTTACAAATTTATTTATTTATGTTAAGATATAATGATATTTTACCAGTTTTAAAAAATTTGTTCTACAGATGCGAAACACTCAAAATTTTTGTTCTGAAATTAGTGATGCTAAGGTTTCTATTGAAAATTTTTAACAAAAAGAAGATTCTTATCCTTGTGAATAAGGCCAAAGCAACATAACTGTCGCAATTGGAACAACACAAATATGGTCTGACATTTTTTAATTTATCAAATAAAGTGTGGCCTACGCCTATTCTGTGACAAGTTGAATCAAATTCTTTAAGGAAAAGTTTTTCTAATTCTTTCAAATAATCTAAAAATTGTTGAGGTGGCTTGATCAAATTACATCGGTCAACTTGTCTTCGCTGTGTGAAATAAAGCACCCAAGAACGCACCTCTTCTTTGTCTTTGGCATTTTCGCTATAAAACACAAGTTACCACATTATTTATATTTTAAACAATCACCGCACTTCTTATGTAATATTTACCTATTAATTTTGAGTATCCTTCTGAATATATAGTTATATTTTTTGATTAAAAGTATCATACGCCGTCCTCATCAGATTTTTTCAAGCCTTCCTCGAAATGAACTGTTTTCGTCGGTTATTTTTCGCTGCTTCTTTTCTGGCAGCCTGCTTTTTTGCTTATTAACAGCTGATTTCCCCCTGATTTTTCTGTGCTACCAAGTCGTAAAACGAGTTTAGGGGCATTCTCGGAAGCGAAATAAGAGAGAGTTCCGGATCATGTTATCCACCGGGGTGAATGCCAGTACTCGGCGACGGAGTCTCTCTCCCACCACAAATCCAACACCAAATTTGCGCTCCTTTACATGGCCGCTGTAGTAGACGTCGCAAGGTCCCACATGTTCCTTGCCTTGCCCCGTCCATCGCATTTCTTGGATGGTGGTGATGTCAGCCTTTTTCTTCCCGAGGACATCAACCAGCCGGGCAGAGACACCTTCCCCATTGAGGGTCCGGATATTCCAGGTGCATACCCTCCAATCATATCCCTTTGTTCGTTTGGCGTGGCCGTCAACGGAAAGGGGGGGGGGGGGGATCTCATCCGAGGCCTTTTGTCCTTTTTCATTGGGCGGGGATTTAACGTGGCGGGACCTAAACCCTGCGCACGCGGTGTTTTACGCCTTCTCACTTTAGCTCGCTCCCAAACGGGTGTTTGGTCGCTACCCAGAGGATACGTGGATATAAATATCCGGACGTTGTGAGCTGCGATTTGAACCGTACGCACAAGAATCACTTCTGGCCATCCCCAGGTGGATGACAGTCAAAAGCTTTCCCCACTTACATGGACTTCTGCTTACGGAACCATCCTCCTTGTTGCTGCTTGCAAACCTAAATAAAAGCGTTGGGCGTTGCCCCTATCAGCCTGTCTCTTTCTGTCGTATATAAATTCTCTGTGCTAGAGTGAAATAAGCATACAAGAAAAATGCTCCACGCGCTAATTTAGGTATGGCTGTAAGTAAGAAACCAACCAATAGCAAGACAAGTAGTATTTTCTTTGCAAGCGACAATTACATCAAATGAAAAGTATGCGCGAGTAGTACTGTGCTTGCAAGCACTTAGAGTATTTTCATAGAGCTGTTGATTGTTGGTATTTGGGTTCTGCTAATTATGTGCATATGCACATATGTATTTATATCAAAGATATTGTTGATGATTGCCCTTACTACTACGTTATTTGGTTAAAAATAAAAATATATGTATGCCTTTGCTGAAATAAGGTAATGAATAAAGTAATGAAAACTAGTCAATGTTAAAGAAATCTGTATAGTTTATTTGTTAAACGAAACCGGGATATATAATCCAGAATAAATACGTAAGGAAAGAAAATATAAAACTAACAAAAGAATGCTTCTCAAATACAAAGATTAAAAATGAGGCGTGCATCACAATTATAAGCCAACAACGTATTGAAAAGTTTTATAAAATTAAAATTTATTTTTTAACAAACCCCGTATGAATCCAACACTCAAACTTTGTGCAATACTAAAAAAAATTTCTAAAATTTTCGTACAAATTTCTAGCTTTTTCATTAAATATCGTTGAATATGCAGCTTTGTAACCCATTCAACTTTAATCCAATAATGGGCAAGTTTGAAGTAGCTAGGACTTACAGCTGATTTTTCGGGATTTTTTTGTTGACGGTGTCAGTCATTTCTTGCATACAAAGTATGTTAACACGATTTTTTTATATGGAGAAAATTACCAACAACTTCAACAAAAAAAAATTTGACAAAAATCAGCGGTAAGTCCTAGCTTCTTCAAACTTGCACTTTATTGTTTGAATGGGCTATAAAACTGCTTACTTAAAATCTTTCTAAGTAATCCAATCAAAAAGCTCGAGATTTCAAAGTATCTAGCTTGGATTTATATGGTGTTTCTTAAAGAATATTTTATATTTTTATAAAAAAAATAATTGAAACTAAACAATAAAGAAATTTATAGGCAAAATTTGTCAATATGTGAGTGGCTTATAATCGTGAAACATGTAAACAACATACATTTTAATTTTTTTAAGATACTTTTAATCTATGCTTGAATGTAGGAACATTATCTTGTTTATTGCGCTGTCATTACAACTAATGCTGCAACGTTTCCCGTTGATAATATTCCGGGCGACGGAAAATGCTCTTTCAGAAGAAGCTGAGGATGCCGGAGCTGCTGAAATTCGACAGCTCAGTTTATATAAAATTGGGAAATCGTCCCACAGGTGTACAATATCGAAATTGTTATAAAATTCAACATCAGTGCTTTCGTACTTATGTATTTTTCTATCGATTTTATTTTCAATACTAAGCATGTTTGCAGCAAATGGATCATTGGTAAATGACTGCAAAAATTAATAAATTAAAATAAAAGAAGCGAAATATGTTTTTAAAACTAATATTTACGTCGTCAAGCTCCGTTATGCCAATTTAATAATTGTAAAATTTCAGCTCATGCGAAGTCATTGGGCATGTTCATAAGTCGTAGCTGTTGGGTAACCGTTGGCTGTTTGTCTTAGAAACGCAGAGTTGAGTAGTTCCGCTCAGCTCAACAGTTGGCAACTATCCGCCATTTTTTCCAGCGCAAAATTTTTACGCTACCTGAACTCAACTAGTTGGCTCAGCCTAAACAGCTGATCGAAAAAACTAACGCCGCTTACATTAAATATAACGCCGCTTTGTTAGGTGGCAGCTACAACCTAGTTTTTTAAATTTTATATTATTGATGTGATAAAGTAACTAACATGTTTTATAATAATTCTACGTTGACTAGATACTTGTTTATTATGATTTTTACTTTATAATTATAAACAATTATAAACTATTTAATTCAATATAACTTTAAACGATTTTTCAAAACGCTGGCAGCTCAGCGTTGAATTGGAAATATAATCGGCGCAACTATTTCATTTTGTTTGTTTATATTTATCAGCTGTTCATTTGGCAACATATTCATCAAGCCGTTTCTAAGACGTAATTGTTGAGTTCCAACAGTTGCCAACAGTTTCGTAGCAGTTGGGCTAAACAGCTACGTCTTATGAACGCGACCATTGACATCGCAAACAAGCAAGAGCTACGAGCTTCGAATACAAAAGTACTTGGGACCACAATTGCCAAAAGCAATTTTTATTTTGTACCAGTTGTAAGCCTAAAATGTACCAAATGAGGAGAAAATGTACCGATCAAATAATTAAACCTCTTTTTCGAGTTCACTGACATTTAGTACATATACTTTGTATTTATGCTTGTTTATTCTGCTGAGTAAATCGGTTTCACCGAATACAATTCATTTATTTATAATATCATAAAACTGAGATATGTACTTGAATCAGTTAAATAAATTTTATTTCAATAAACTTTTTAAAGTGCTTACTTATTACAATTAATTTTTATGCATCAACTTAAAAAAAAATTTTACGTAAATAAATCCATTTGTTTTTGAACCATTACTTAAATATGAATCGAGATAATTTTCTTTCATTTTATGAAAATTTTATATTACACATTTGTATTGTTTTAAAAATAGTCTTTAGCTGGCCAAACACTGTGGGCCTGTGTTTGGTTTTTATTTAGCTCTTTCGCAAGCAATATATTGTTTATAATTTTCATTTCTAGTTTATTTCTAAGTTTAGTTTTAACAAGGCTGAGATCAAAAAACGTTCTTTCACAGCTGCCGAGCTATGCGGCAATGACATTAAAGCATTTTCAAATTCAACGAATTCTTTAAAACAAGCCCATTCTTTATAGCAGACACTTTTTTTCAGAATTCTGAAATGTCCGTAAAACTCCCGAAATCTAATTTTGCGAGCCCTAATTGCAAGGCGAATTTATACAAGGTGGTGTTACTTGATCAGCTGATCTCTTCTTTTTTCAATCGCCTTGCAAGTATTTTGTTTTTGCTTTTACTGATCTGACAGCGCACTCGCTAAAAGCAGAAAGAAAATACATGTAAACTTTGCGGCGAATTGAGATTTTGGCATTTCAATCGCTATACAAAATACATGAGATCGTTGTTTTCCTAACTTTGCTCCCACCTTTTATAAATTCGCCTTGCCTAATTGCCTCCACTGACTTAAAATGCTATCAGGATCACCTGGTACAAAATGTGAAAATTCATTAAGTAAAGGCTGATTTGTAACTTCATTTTCCCAAAGAACTTTACTAGGAGTAATTGTGCTTAAATTTTTAATATCTTCCCTTCCAAAATCAAATCGCTTCTGAATTTGCTTTAAAAGTTCTATATAATATTTGCGGATATTTAACTTTATGCTAAGGTTTTGCGCATCGGTAAATTTATCAGACTTTAAAAAAGTGCCAGCTTTAGAACCAATAAATATGTCATCGATGGGTAAATTACCTATTTCG
>JAPVRG010274967.1:0-10714 GCA_029783565.1 Rhagoletis cerasi
GGTTTGGTTTATTTATTAAATAAATACGCTTAGCATTTAATTTACTATCAGGCACACGAGCTGACACACATATCTACATACTTGCAAACTCTTTTGCTATTTACATTATTCAATTGTCTGTTGCCATAGTTCCACTGTCACAAGTTCCATGACCGCACAGATATAAGTTTTTATTTTTTTTATTTTTCCATTCCTTTGGTCGCGCTGCCATACGCCATGCCATGCGACAACCAAAAAATCGCACAAAACCTTAAGGTTGTATCAATATTATTTGAATATTAGTTTAAATTCAGCAAAATGTGTACAAAATTTAAGGTAGAACACACTCACACAGATGCAAATATAATACAAACAAGCTGACTGGATATTTTGTTATGTCGTTTTTTGAATAGAAAAGCGAAATCCACACAGACAGGCTGCCAAAATCAATCAGCCGGTTATACTGCAAGTGTGGGTGGGCCGTCTGTCGCTTTGTGCTTGTCAGAGCGAAATTCTTTGTATATAAGTAGTACGAAAACTACATACGCCAACAGCTCCTCGTAACAACACAAAGCAAAAAAAAAAAAAACGTAAAAAAATGGCGAATCACAACCCAAACCAGTCAAAGTCAACTTCGAAGCTTAGATTAGAGAGCGCGCAATGCCATTGTAGTGCTTGAAATAAAAATAAACAAAAATCAATTCATTTGAGCTTTGTTCAAAAGAGTGGTGTGTGCGAAGGGGTTGAGGCCTTAAATATTTTGGAGTACATTTTCTTCTGGTAAAAAAATTTCTGTTCAGCGATTTTGGGTTATGATCAGATCTGGGTAAATGCAATTACATTACAATTACAATTACAATTACATTCCTCAGTAATTGTAATTAGGAATCAATTCCTTCAGTTCACAGCAAAGGAATCGATTACTTTTTCAATTCCTTAGAAGTAATTTCATATGTAATTGGTTTCTTTTTTTGAATTCCATTATAAGGAATTTCACATTGTAATTGGAATAAATTACGTGCTAGTAATGTAATTTTTTTCCAATTCCTTTGAAAGGAATTGAAAATGTAATTGATTTTTTTTTCAATTCATTTCAAAGGAATTAAAAATTTTTTTTTTTCAATTACATTCCTCAAAGTAATTCAAAAAGTAATCGAAAAATTTATCAAAAATTTTTTTTACTGTTGAATTACAATAGCTTTGTTAAATTTCTTGGTTGCTAACTGCCTTGAATAAATAACTTATACCTAAGTAGTATTACTAATTGAAATTTAAGAAAGCTGAATAACTTAAACTGCAGCTGTTCAGTTTATAGGGTAACCGTTCTATTTTCCAGACCCTACCGCGAACGTGCTTCGCGGCAGATGAGACCCGTATAAATCGAAGCAGGCATAACCCGCCCGAATACTTTCATGCTCGCCTTTCGGTAAAGAACAGTCCAGACCGTTGCTGCCTCAGGCACTGCTGTTGTCTTGGACTAATCCCTGCGTATCTATACAAATGCTCTGACTTAATTGTGATTTTATGGTACCCTTAATACTACCCAAAATGGCGTACCTTCTGGGGCCTTTAAAATACTCTTACTGGTATCCTACGTTACAAATTAGGATATAGTCCGCATGAATTACGAGTTATTTTCATTTTAGGCTTGCATTTCGAATGAAAAAATTCAAACTGTAACATGGAAAATATTACTCATACGCCGAACTTTTCATATTGCGTATCTCTGGAAGTGGTCATGACAAACAATATTTTATGACCGGAGATTGAAGACTTGAATTTTGGCGATATTTCGTTTTAGCAGCCATGAACTTATCCATATTTTTTTTTTGAAAGGGTCATCATATCTCCGCTGTTATCTCAAATTTCAAACATGGCACCCACATTGCAATATTTCCTTTATTTTATCAATTTAAGTTAAAATTTTCAAATGGGTGGCAACGTTCCTCAAGAATAGCTCCAATGGTTATCTTTCTTAAACTTCTTTAATTTGATCAATTTGTTGAGTGAAACATATTTAGTTGACGTAACTATACTTTTTTTCAGTGTAGCAGAGTTGATCAGTCTTCTTGGTAAAAGATCTATATCAGCAGATACGCGTCAAGAGGCATACTGCAAGTATGGTGGACTTTCCGGTAAATGACTACTGGCGCAGCTGTACAAGAAATTGAGTGCATCGAACAACAGAATTTCCGTCAGTACTCTTTCGACTGTCTGACGGACTTAAGCTCGACGAAAATTTGCGAGCTACAACGCTTCCATAGATAGACTAACGGGTTGTTTTCTACTTAGGTATGTAAATGGTATTATAAGGCTTAAGCCTAAACTAACCTAACCTATCCCTTATTTAGGCAAGCTTTTATTAGTGGCCGCTGTGGTGTAGTAGTAAGCAGTGCGCGCTCCGCTCCGCAGGCCTGGGTTCAAGCCCTGGCCAAAGCAACATCGGAAAAAAATTTTAGAAAAAAGGGTTTTTCTTAACAGCGGTCGCCCCTCGGCAGGCAATATCAAACCTCCAAGGGTACTTTGCCATGAAAAAGCTTCTCATAAAAATACAATCGCCGTTCGGAGTCGGCGTAAAACTGTAGGTCCCTCCCCTTTGTGTGACAACATCAAGGCGCACGCTACAAATCGGAGGAGAAGCTCGGCCAAACACTAACATATGTGTAAGCGCCAATCTATTATTATTATTATTATTATTATTATTTATTAGTTATTATTATTATTATTATTATTTATTAGTTTTTAATAAAAAAATAACCAACTATTTAAATTATATCGACGTCCGCACCACCGACTGGCTAAATTTTTTGTGGAGTTATTTCTTTCTATTTAAGTAATACACGTTCTCAATATCAATCAATCAATCGGGTAAAATTTTTTTGTGGTGTTATTCCCTTTCATGTATGTAATATACATTCCAAATATTAACAATCTTGCACCATAAATACAGGTTTTTTAAATATATAGACACCTGCGTCACCTAGCGGATTAATTCATTGTCATCGAGTTCTGAGGCAAGTTTGAAGGTTCAAGTCTCTAGCTCATCGGGAAGTTCGTTAAAAATTGTTTGCGGGATTTTATTACACACAGGTGAAAGTAAACAAAAGATTTTGAAAAAAAGCTTTTCACTATAGGTCAGGTGATTTTTTTTTTTAATATTAACTTAAATTTTAAAATTGACTTTAATTTTTTTATGATAATTTCTTGTATAACTTATTCCAAATTTTTTATGCTCGAAATGGGACTGCAAAAACTAGAATTTTCGTAAAAATTAGTTTTTTAAAATTTTTTTTCCATAATTTCTAGGCTCAACAGGCATTTGGTAGTTATGTATGCATGTATATTAGAGCGTCTCGCCTTACAGGCAAAAAAAAGTTCGCTGTACACCCCCACATATGAAGTGTTTTTGAAAAGCATTTAACAAAAAAAAAAATTTTTTTTTTGAGGTCAATGAACTTCTGTCGGAAAACCCCCTCCTCGAACAAAAAAATTGGTGCATCACACTTTAAAATGCCGAATATATAAAGAAAAATTTAATTGCTGTCCAAAATTTTTTTTTTATTAAATGCTTTTATAAAACACTTCATATGAGAGGGTGTACGGCGAATTTTTTTTTCGATAGGTCTCATGTATATATTTAACAAAAATTTATTTTGAAAAAAAGACATGGTTTTTAAGCTCGTTTTGTTCGATAAGTAAAGAAAACAATTTATCTAAAAAAATTATAAAAAAACTGGAAAGTAAGTTATGAGAAGTCTTTTTTTTTAACTTATTGTTGAACTATGTTTGAAGAGTTTTGTTTTATATATAATTTCCTTCTTTTAAATTAATTTAATTAAAAATTTATTGTGATTAGTTTTTACAATTTTTTTCACAATTTCTATGCTCAATAGAGGACGGACATTTTTTTTGATGTTTTAGTTTTTAAAAATAAATATTTTAATTCTAAAATTTTGTGATTTTTTTTATAATTTCAATGCTTAGCAGGTGTTTAACAGATATAGAAGTACATATGTTATAAATTTTTTGAGTTTTATTTTGAGAAAAAAAAATTTTATAGTGTGTTTTTTTGAAAATTTTATTTCACTAAATATTAAAGGACGCGATTTATCAAAAAAATTATGAAAAATATCTCTAAGAAAAGGGTGTTGAAACTCTTTCGAAAGAGTTGTTTGATTTTTTTTGAAAACTAACTTTTGAGAATTTTTTTAACTTTTTGATGATAGTTTTCACTTTTTTTGTTGATTAGGTAATGTTTTTTGAAAATTTAATTTAATTCATTAATTTTTTTTAATTAACTTAAATTTTATTTTGACCAACCTTATTTCATAATTTCTATGCTCAACAATGGACTGGAAAAAAATTTGGAAAATTTATTAAAATAAAAATTAATATAAAATTTTTGTTTGATAACTTTTTTATAATTTCTGTGCTCAAGTGCTATGTGAGATATATTTTGAGAAAATTAAATTTTGATAAGAACTAATTTTTAAGCTTTTATAAATATTTTATGGACATTTTGTTTTATAATATCTATGCTCATTGGACTTTTACGGCAGGGTGCCAAGATGATTTACTATGGAACAAATTTCCGAAACCGGTTTATCTACCAACCAAACTTAACAAGGGATGACGGAAATTTGTTTCAAAGTAAAACAGTTTAAGTTGTAAAAATAAGTCTGTGAAGGAATATGCCGGTTAAACCTGTTCTTATTTTTTCCAAAAACTTTTTTATTTCTTATTTTTTATGATCATTCTTGGACAGTTTCTTGCACAGAAGTATGCACGTTTGCAAACAAAGACGAAACAAATTTCTAAAAAAATAGGAAACATTTTTAAACTAAACTTAAAAACATCTTCTATTCATTTTCAAATTGCATATCATAATTAAGAAAAATATTTTGCTTTCTGCTTGTTTTCACTTCTTGCACTAATGGGCAAAGTGCACGGCCAACTTGAGAAAAATATTTTCCTTTCAGATTCCTTTTCGAATTCTATCAAATTTATTACGCTGCTGGAGTATATATCAAATCCAAGCAATACTACAAAAATATTTTCTTAGCTCAAAGCATAAGCGGAAAACTGCATCAAATTTATTGCTTCCTTTGCTGCTGTCACACGAAGAGTACTACAATAAGCAACCATAAATAAACGTAAATAATCTATATGAACTCCACGGGATGTTATAGCTTGAAGAAAAGTATATTTAGCTTGAAAAATGTGCATAACTTTTCTGATACATTACAAAAATAAACTCAGCCATATTTTATGCATAAGGGAATAAGAGAGCCGTGCAACACGTGCAGACAATACGTATGTAAAATTTCTGCTTAACCATTCATGAAATTGATGTCTTGTTTGTTTTCTTTTTTATCACGCGCATCTCTCATTTTATAGAGGGGGCTGGAAAAAGCAAAAAACGACAGGTAGGAATCGCATAAGAAAAACAAAGCAACAATGCAAATGCTAAAAAGCGAAAGTAGAAAAGTTTTCTTTGCGAAAGCTGCAGCAGGGAATTATGCGCATACGTACGAATGACATTTAAGTGTACTATGTAACGGTCATATTTATTTATGTAACAGGTTGTCGAACGTGAGGGCGTAGGAAAAAAAACGAAAAATCTGATAAAGCTAACTTTGCACAAAACAATTTTTTATAATATCAAGTGCTGACGCAGCTATAAGTTAAGGCATCAGCAGTTTGTAAGCTCTTAACGCTACTTTTTGCTGCATACTTTCAGGCTAAAAAAAAATTTTGCGTCACCTACTCGCTTCGGTGGAAATTCACAACTACCTGAAATTAAAAACACCTCAAGTCATTTGTTGTCTTAAACAACTTTTTCAGTAAGCAAATATTTGTTTAAGACTTTTTTCCTTCGTAAAAGCAAGTCAAATATTTTCGTACGCAAAAGTATGCCGCATAAAAGTTGCAATTCCGAGAATAAGATAGTTGCGCAGAAGTTGTAGAGGAAATATATTAAAAAAAAAGAAGCATTTTTCAAGGCCAGCATAATTTCCATAACCGACACATTCAGCTGCCCAAACTCAAAAATTTCATATAAAATTCCAACACATTACCGATCTGCTGTAAATGTGAGCTAATTTTATGCGCACACAAAAGTATGCCAGGTATTTTGGCGTTGATGATGATTGCACATTGCAATTCACTCCCCCGCGTTCGAATATTAAACATAGCAGTAAGCATAGTTATTGGGAAACCACAAATCAATTGCGACGTATCGACCACAGTTGAAAGGTGACATTCTGTTTTCGGCGCCTAAAAGCATGCTAACATCCGCAATTACGAGTTTGGGCGCATTGGTATTTGTGGTACTTCATGAATGCGCAAGTAACTTTGCTGGAAGCGGAAAGGATTTGGTGATTTACTGGAGTATTTTCTAGTGTGAAATCAGATATCTTTAAGCTGATTTGTAGAATTCGAGTTAATTAAGGCATGTGTTGGCACATTTGGTGAATAAATGCGATTAAGTTGCGGTTCCCCTCTACGAATGAGAAAAAAAAAAATATGACTGGTGACTACAGAAAAATTGCATATCAGCGCAGATTATAAGGAGCTTATGGATTTGCTAGGGCAATGCTTTGATTGTCTGCGAAAGCGACGTACAATCACTAAATATTTCTCCAAGTTATTTCACCCTAATGCCTGAACGCCCCTCTCTTCCTGGTTAAGGGCAAAACGACGTCTGTACTCTATCTCAGGGGTGGTCGTGTCCGTGTCTTGTTTTGAGCGGAGGTTGGAAGAGGTAAAAGAAACCCGCAGGGGGCGAGCAGATAAGTGCAAAGGTTATGGTGCAGAAAATCGTATATTCAGTAGCAAAAATAGATGGTCAACTGGCAACGATATCCAGCAGTTTCTCAGGCTGCGAAAGGAAACCTCAGGCCGTCTTTTTGAAGGTGGACCCATTTGCGACTGCCTCCAATCCAGCCCTAAGCAGATAAGCTGCTGTATAACAGGCGTAACAGTGTAAAGTGATCTCATCTGTGTTGCTTAAATACCCTCAACACTTTCGACGACAAGTAAAAAATAAGCAACAGCCTTCAACATCTGCAGAGGCTCGTCCGGGGAAGGAGTGGAATAAAGAAGAGGGTGGGGTTTGGAAAAGTTGGCTTGGCTACTGGAACTCATTTTGCTCCATTAAGCAAAGGAGGGAAAATGATATATTGACACTTACGAAGAGCGAAAAGCATATCATAAAAAAATTAGAGGGCCGTTGCCGGCGCTCAAGAGCACAACGGATCAAATTAATGCGTTGATTACCGCCCCGTGATGCAAACATTCTGTCGGTACACTTCCAATTAGTGTGAATGGACACAATACACCGTCTTGGCCGGGCTCTAAGCCTATCTAAGGCCTTTGCCGTGCTATGGTCCGGCGCCCGGTTGCAATGCAACACCACATCGAACCGCTTTGGCTCTACCCGCATTTTGGTATTAAACCACAGCCACCATGATACTCACCGAAGAGCTGTACCCTAAAGGAACATGCCAGAGTAAATATAGGATACTCTGGAGGCCTCTGTTCCCCCGTGGTACTAGATAAAGTACTCTGGTCAGACCTTGAAGCTGAAACTGCTGACAGTTGAGCAAAACACCACTTTGGACTGGCGACCGTTGACTAGGGTACCTCGGGGTTGTCATGCCCGTAATTCCTTGGTCTACGGAGCCGAACGGGACAGATTAATGGTGGTAAATAAACGTCAGCAACCTAGCCCAGAAGCCTACAGGTAAGGGCATAGAAAAGAGGGAGATCTGACACTGTCGAAATGAAACTGTCGAAATAGTACACGATGTTCGGCATCCTTCGACTTGTTCAGGGATAAACTCGACCCTATTGGGATGCTAATGCCGGAATTTGGGCTACTTTGAGGGGCAAATCTCATGGAACGGTTGGTTGAGGCCAAAAGCAAGGAACTAATCTTCGACAGACAAGACTTTCAGAAGGCCGTAAGGGTTGTAGGCTGCAGCAATAGAAAGTTTTTAGATTTTTAAACGCGTGAAATCAGCAGCTTAGACGCACTTTGGCCTGGCGCTAGCCACGAGAAGAAACCTCGCTCAAGGCTACAAGTCCATTTATTTCAGTGTAGATTTCACCACCGGTGCCGACAGCGGAATCTGTACTGAAGTTTGTTGAACGTCGCAGCTGGAGCTGAGCGTTATTCAGTGGTAGTGGAACATCGAATACGTCGTCCTCGACTGCAGGCTTGGGTTCATCTTTTCTACTAATTTCAGGCCTGCTACCATTCAGCAGTGTGAAATGTGTATGCACTGGACATCGGCCACTAGGAAAGTATGAGGAGAGAGAATATTTGTGTTGGGGTTAATCACACCTAAGCAGATGTCGAGGAAATCATATTTTGTGTAGGCGCCATGTCGAACCCGATGAAGAAAGGCGCGAACTACTGTAGCCGATAAATCACACTTTTCCTTCGGTGGATAGGACGAAACGTCGAGTGATCAAACGGCTGGCCAACCTCACAAAACTTAGTGCGCCTCTTATATTAACCCACGTTGTAGTTCAAGTGGCTATCAGAATGGCAGAAGCCTTCAGAAACATTGGCTCCAATAGACTTAAACCTGGAAAGCCAGCTCACCTTAGTGGAGTCTTATTGTCCGATAACTATCCTCTCACCAGTAATGAAGGCACCTCCTACTCCCCTACTTCAAGCAAAACCTGACCCCTGCTTTGGGCGTTAAATTTGGCAGTTTGCTCTCCTGCGGCAAATCTGCGCAAAAGTTGTTAATCGAGGACTAGTAGGACGCAGTGGGCGATGCTATAGACGCGGCAGAACACCGCTTCCAACGTTGGTTGAGGGTAGCCACAATAACCTAACCTAACCTAACATCTAGTCTCAAGGTCGCTGGACTAAAAATAGGTATTCGCTGCATATAAAACCATAATTTGTCCACGTTCAATTTACCTTATTGACTTTTGCCACTCAATCTAATTTACCAGCAACTGGCCTATGTATCTACCACCATAGACATACACTCACAGTCTCATTTCAATCAAACCGCACGACTGTTCGGTAAGTTATTGGCATTGGCTTATGGCGCTTAGCGAATCTCAGCTAAGCATAAAACATGCATACATACTTATGTGTTTATGTGAATACATTTTACAAGTGTGAGCAGCTTCCTTTTAGCTACATAGAACACACAGACACGTACAGTCTGCTGCACAATTATGTCACATTTTAATTACATTAGTACTCTCAATTAATTTCAATTAAGCGCTGCAAACCTAAATAGTATCCGCAAACTATGTAAACAAGGTACTTAGTTGAGAAGGGCACGTGTGTATATGGCAAAGAGACAGAGAAAGAGTGGAGAGAGGAGGAATGCAACGAACAGCATGAAAAGTCTAAGTAGAGTAAAAAAGAAATAAAAATACATTGAAAGCTGAGGCTAGAAGTCAAAGCGCAGTTATAGAAGAGATGGAAAAAATGGAAAAGAAAAAGTGAAGCCAAAGTAATGATGAAGAATAAAAGAATGATGAAAATAAAAACTAAAAAATTATATGACCAAGGCAACAATTAAATTACTTGAACAACAATATGAGTGCTAGCGCGCATGTAGGGGCATGAGATGTCATGAAGGGGCGTAGAAGAGAGTCGAGTAAGTGAGAAAATGGCAGTTGGTGACTGTTAGAGAGCTGCATAAATGCATTTGAAATTTAATCCAAATATAAAGGTTAAGCAGGTTGCTACTTGTCTTAAAATAAGACGAAATGAAGCGGTTAATTACCAAAGGGAATAAGTCAGAATTTTTTCGGTATGACAATTTTGATTCAGTTCAGAGGAGCTCTGTTGAACTGTATCAAATTTTCCATATCGAAAAAATTGTGAGTTATTCCCTTTGGTAATTAATATTAACAGATTGGCGCTTACACATATCTTAGTATTTGGTCGAGCTTCTCCTGCAATTTGTGGCCTGCGCCTTGATTTTGTCACACAAAGGCAGAAAACGCTCGGAGGTTTCTGCCGAGTGGCGACCGCTGTTAAGGCAACACATTTTTTCTATATTTTTTTTGCGATGCTGCGTGGACCAGTGCTTGAACCCAGGCCCTATGGAGTGGTAGTGCGCAATTCTAAGCACTACACCACAGCGGCCACCGCTTGAAATTAATGAGTTGATAAGTTTAAAAAATCTTACAATATGGTTATCAAGCAAAAGTTATAGGGTAATTTAAAACCGGCATGTTTTAATAGAGTTGCCACCTATATTAAAATTGTTAAATAAATAAAAAAAAACTACCCATGTGATCAGAATTTACGAAATAATGCGAATACAAAATGTAAAAAAAAATTTTAAAAGAATATATATGCAAGTGCATCAAAAGAGTTGCCACCTGTCTCAAAACTAAAAGTAATCAGAAAAAAATAAAAGTATTTCAACAATGTCATTAAAAAGGGTGTTAGGCAAAATTTAATTTAAACAGATATTTTGTAGAGTTGCCATCTGTGACAAATTAAAAAAAATGAAGTAAATTGTGCCCATAATTTTCAAAGTTGTCTCAGTCACTTCATACCTTTTGTGCATAAACGACAATTTACCTGCACCTGAACGCGTCGGTTATTCGTTTAACTTCATCAACCAAAGGTAGAACGAATTACAAATGCGTTCAGTTACAAGTACTTGTTAAGAACTTAAATCATTTTAAAAATTATGTGCACACTTAAAAATCGTTTTCAATACACATATATGTAAAAATGATA
>JAPVRG010274985.1:3863-15852 GCA_029783565.1 Rhagoletis cerasi
TGGTTCTCGATGAATGTCCTTCAAGGCCTGTGTATAATAGGCTATGGGATATATTCATAGTCAAAATAAAGTCGACACTAAAGTTAGTTGCTGCTTTTTGACATAATTTTCAAAGGAATATCTGTCAAAAAAGCTGAAACTAATTTTAAAGTCGACTTTATTTCATCCATTAATATGCCCCTATATTTGCATAGTCAGTCTGGTTCAGTGGATAGCGTAGTCTCATTCACAAGACACTTGGCTCTACATACTAGAGTTTTTACCGACAAAGGACTTTTTCACAAATTTTTTTTGTTTTACTTTTAATCCAAAATACTTCCAATCTACTTTGCCTTATTGATTTCTAAATTAAAGCTATACCTATTTTTAACAGTTACATTATAATTTTGGTCATGATTTCCTACTAACAGTAAGTATCACTGTATAGAAAATATGTGAAATAAAACCGGTTTATCTGGTTTTTTCTTAATTTGAAAATAAGCTACCGGGGTTTTTCAAATTGCCACTTTTCGAATAACTCGAAAACCGGGTTTCGAAAAAGGCGAATAATCAAACACCCTAATACGTAAAGAGCACATCTCAGTGTTACAATTCGATACCAAAAGAATAATCTTTATATATTGGAAAAAGCGAAGCACACACGAGTATGTACATATGCACATAGATATGTATGTATGTACATAAGACCGTATCGCGATGTGTGTAGCAGAAATAAGGACTAACAGCCATACTCACACGCCAATGACAATACTCACCACACGACTATTTCTCTAACTACCCTGCAAAAAATTGTGCGACTAATCTCTATTCCCGCATTAGTCTCTATCGGGTACAATTGGGCATCAATTAGTCACAAGTAGTCTCAAACGGGTATTATTGTAGATCAATTAGTCTCGACTCATCCCTTACGGGTATAATTGGAGATGAATTTGTCCCCAACTCATCACGTCGCCTGGGTAAAAGATTGTCGGTAACGCATAGCAAACATGAACAACATACGACAATATTGTACCCAGACGACGATCTTTAACGGGTATAATTAACGAATGAATGATATGTAGGCACTTAGTCACTGAAATTTCATGTGCGGCGTTGGCATGTAGAGAGAGTATACGCTTAGCAATCCAGAGCACCCTGGTTCGAATCGTAGCTGGCGCGATTTTTATTTTTATTTTTAAAAAGCGACTAGTCGCTTTTTATACCCGTTCGGGTATAAAGCGGAACAATTGGTCTCTTCATAGGACATGCTCGAACAAAAGGGAACAGTTCAGTCTATACAAAGGGATACAAAGTGACATTAGTCGCATGTTCCTTTGCGACTCATCCCGGACACATCCCGGACTCATCGCATTTTTTGCAGGATATTGTGCCTAAAACTTTGACGACGAATATAAATATTAGCTGTATTTCCGTGGGCAATGTTCGGGATCCGGATAAAAATTTTACACGCAAATGCAAAAACAACGATGTGATCCTGATGATGCAATAATACAAGGTGTTGTATTTTGGCAACTTCTCGCTCTAAATCGGTCATCTTGAACGCCCTTAGAAAATTCAATGTGCCTTTTTATAAAACTACTTTTTATTTTACAGTACAAAAGTACTAAAAATCTTACATATACGACAACAAGTGTTATTACTGAATTCGATTTTGCATTTGGTTATGATAATTTTTCGTTAAAAATTGAAAATAAAGCTAGGAATTTCAGAAAGTTTTGTTATAAAATCAGCGTTTTCAATAGCCTCCTATGACAATTTTGCGTATTAACGCTTCGAATTCGCAACGTCAGATTCGCCCTAGTGTGCGCTTTAATTGGATCAGCTAGCTTCTTTTATATATCCAATTGTAAGTATTATTGATATAAAAAAAGTTGGTCCATTTAGTAAAAGCATATCTTCCACAAGCGCTGCATTTTTGTGATTTTTCCTGATTTGAATCCGAATTATGCAAATATTAATGGCCTTATTCATAATAAAATAAAATAGATTTAAAAAGCTTTATAAATTGACGGTTTCATACATTTTTCAATTTATAAATATTTTTTTAATGAATTAGACTGTAAGTTGTTAAAAATTATTTCTCAAAAGTTTAAAAGTTTGTAACTAAAATTTAAAATTGCCCTAATTTATATATACTCAAAGTCCTATTTTCCTTAACTACTGGCCCTTTTAATTTAAAAGACCTTATTTCATGCACAAAAAAAAAAGATTTCTGGTTCTATCCTAAATTTCTTTAAACTTATTTGTTTTAATAAAAAAAAAATGTATATCATATTTTTAAATTGAGTGTTAATTATGTACATAAATAAATTGCCTTACGAATTGCGAAAACAATTTTAAAAGTATAAAAAATTCACCTAACGCAAACCTTGCCTTAACACAAAAATCGTCTCACTTAATAAATCGTAAAAAAGTCTAAAAAATTGCATACATATATTATTCAATTTATTGCATAAAAATCCCATCATTTTCCGTTGTAGTACATGTTCTATAAGGTAGCGAAAATGTAGGAAATCTACTACTGTTTCCTAACGCGAGCTTCATTTCTTCCCCGATTCTCGCGTGCTTCCAAAAAACAACATTGAGCTAAGGGCGTTGAAATTGGCGCTGTCACAACGTACATACCTTTAATTATTTCATCATGAGGGAGCTTTGGTTCAATTTATGATCCGATCTGTTCGTTTTGTTTTTTGTCGTCAATTTGGAAGCACAACCTTTTGTAATTGGTAGCACTGACAAGTGAATGTATACATATGGTCTGTTCCTTTGAACTTCGAACTAAAACCTGTGGAACTATCAAACTACAATTTTACTCTCTCAAGTGAGAGTAAAAGAACAGATGCAGAAGCGTACGGGAACGCAAAAAGCACTATTTCCTGTAAAAACGTCAGTCGGTTTATTTACATGTCATTGGTAAAACACTGATTTGGATGAAATATCATTAAATAATTATAAAAATTTATACATATTCAAATATTTCGTTGTTTACTTCCATTTTTTAAAAAATATAAGGTTCTTGGCTTTCACCGGTTTCTGTTTTTGTTTGCAAATGCAACCCTGCCCATCGTTTTCATGAACTTACAGGTAAAAAACTCCGGAATTAATCCTGTAACTTCTTACGAGGAACAGTTGCTTAGTTACTCTCTAAAAAGTGTTCCCACTTACAGGTTTTATGTCTATAGGACTAAATCCTGTAAACCGGACTGCTATTGGAACAGAATAATAAATAGATGTTCGGCCATTTTTAAAGGTGGTTTTGTTGTTAAGATAAATTTAATGTTATTCAAATAAAAAACATTTCATAGTGACAGACGAGAGAAGAAACGAGGGCATTTTTGAGTGCATATCAGGAAGGACGAATTCCTCAATACACGGAAACAAAAGTTTGCAATGCAAAATGTGCTGCTGAATTTGGAAAGCCAAGGTGTTTTGGCTAGAGATGGCAAAAGGGTAAATACCCAAATGGTAAATACCCGGTAAAATGGGTAAATTGGGTAAAAATGGGTAGATACCTGGGTATTTACCCAAAGGGTGGGTATAAACTACGTCGAAGAACATTTGGTGAACAAATATATTGTGCTGCAAAAATTAATAAAAAAATAATAAAAAAAAATAAAAAATACATATATACATATAAATGTATCTGTTTAAAACATTAATTAACAAATAATATAGAAAATATAAAATTTTACAACAAAAAGTAATAGTACAAGCAATGAGAAGTGAGTTTATCTGCAAAAATGGCAGAAAACAACGTTAAAAACATGTTTTTATACTTACCCTCGATTTGGGTATTTATTTGGGTAAATACCCCGTTTTTACCCTCGAAGGGTATTTACCCGGTAGAAATCCATCTCTAGTTTTGGTAAGTGTGATGTATTTATTTACTTTAGAAGAACGATGTGTTGTATAATAACTACATTTTCTATTCGATTTCATTACAGAGCGAGCCGACGACGGTAGACATGCTCTCAACCAAATTTAAGAATTTGGTCAGGGCATACAAACAGAGCATCGACAAAAACAGAAGGACTGGGGCTACTCCATGCAATGCTCATTTGCAGATTTGATGGAGCAAATATTTGGAGATAATCCAATTATCTCAATCACTCCATCAACTTCCCGAAGAGGAGTCACTTTCCAGCCCATCGCCAAGTACAGGAGTTAGCTCCGAAAGTTTGCAGTCAGACTGACCTTCCCTCAAGGAAAATTTGCTGCAATGAAGATTCAGCTTAAAAAAGACATTGCAGATAGGAAGATTAAAGTGTTGGAAGAGTACACTAAAAAAAGCTGGAAAAGATGTAGGTGCGAGCGCAAAAACAAAAACGCCATGAAGAGAAAATGGCCATGCTTAAGGCTTTTATGAATGCAAGAAATGGCATTGACATGTAAATATGTGATGTTTTGTATATACAGTTAAGGTAGTTATAAGAAATGTTGCAGTCGGCTTTATTTTTGTGATACATGTAGTTATGCAATTATATGTCGACACCAAAGTGAAATCATTTTTGTTAATGAATTTATAAAGGATTTACTTTGCATGCTATATATTTATCTGAATTGAACCTTACTTTGATTTCACTAATTTATATAAATTGAAAAATTATATAAAAAATACATGAAGTTATATGAAGTAAATTAAAAAGGCAGAGACCAATTCCATATTGAATGCAGGTTTCTACAGAAAATTTAAATGCTACGCCATTAGGCATAAACTATTGCGGCAAATTGGTAACATTTGAATTGATTAGCTCTTGTAAGACTATGTTGCGCCGATTTAACAGTGTAAATATTGTTCTATTGAGAGTGTGTATTATTTGCAGGTCCTTCATATCCAGTTAACGTTCATCTTCAATGCTGTCATGTTCCAAACAGCAAATGTTGTGAAGAATACATCCACATATAATAATTTTAACGATTGAGTCCAAGTCTGTATTTTCGTGGAAATGAAGCAATCGTCTGAATCTTCTTTTAAGTATCCCGAATACATTTTCAACAACAATTCTTGTAAAAGAATGTAAATATTTAGATTGCCTCTGTGCTGATCTCAAAAATCGATTAACCATTCAATATTCGCATACGCTGAAACTTCATGCACACACTAGTTGAATGGAAAGGTCGATTCCATATTGTTCAATGCCCTTTGGTATAAACTGAAGCGTCTTAAAATTCGATTATCATGCAAGTAGCCTGGTTCTCCAGCGAATATATCTATAAACATTTTATCCCCGTCGCTTGTAACTGCATACTATAAAAATGTTTTCGGTTGAAATATGCCTCCTTATTTGAAACTGGGGCTTTTATTTTTATATGCGAACAGTCAATGCATCCCAACACATTAGGGATATTTTTCATTTGATGAAATTTTTGCATGTTGTCTCTTGTCTTGGGTAAGGAAGGCCACTGAACATATTCATGGGCAATTGACAACAACCATTCCATCAAACTTCTTATAACTTTCCATGCGGTCGACCTAGACATGCTAAAAAGATTTGCGATTTCCCGAAATGTATTGGTATTCGCCATATACCATAGGAGCATATATGTATATCTCCTCTGGTGCTCCAACGTTACAAAATCTACCATGTTATTTTCTGGTATAAAAGGAGCTTGCACTGTATCGTTTTATAAAATATGTGAATGCAAATATGTATACATATTAGGGTGTCCCTTATTTTTTCATTTTCAAAAAATCTCAAGTCTCACCCCCCAAAAAGTTGAGGTTGGGTGCAAAAAGAACTGTCCTAAAATTGTACGCCCCTTGGACCGCGCTTACCCTACCCGACTTACGTTTGAAGTTTGAATTTCTGTAACTCATACCACATTGCCAAGTTAGCACTCGAAATTCTGTCTAATAGGGCGTCCCTTATTTTTTATTTTGAAAAAATTTCCAGCCTCACCCTTGAAAAAGCTGAGGTTAGGTACAAAAAGAGCTGCCCTAAAATGTTACGCCTCTTGGACCACGCCTTCCTTATCCGACTTGCGGTTGAAATTTGAGTTGCTGTAACTCATACGACATATGGATCACCATGTAATATAGTGTATAAAATCCCTTTTCTTAATTTTTATTCACTACATTACGTAAATTTATTTATTTAACTAGCCTGTAAGATACTCGTGAACATATTGCAATACGTATTTGATTTATTATTTTTCGTTTGATGAAAATTAGCAATGTTTTTAAATACCAATTCGAAGCTCATGTTTCTACTAAGCTCAATTCTAGCGTTGACGATCTTGCATAATCTTCATATTGAACAGTATTGAGTTGTTCGCTTTTTTAATGTTCTTGATTTTATGAGATCACTGAAATTACTGTTCTATTTTATCAAAAACACTCAACATTGATTTACCCGCGGAGCAACGGGATTAGAAAGTTCATCCGGCCGAGAACAGGTAACAGCCGTATTCAATGCCTTTTCGAAATGGGAACTAACGACAAAAGTTAATGCATTGTGCTGTGATACAACTGCTTCTAATACGGGCAGATTGAATGGAGCGTGTGTCCTGTTGGAAAAAAAGCTCGGCACAGATTTATTAAATCTGCCTTGTCGTCACCACATTTACGAGCTCTGAGAGCAGTCTTTGAGGCTAAATTACCACACTTAACATCAAGAGTGCAGATGTACCTTTATTTAAAGAATTAAAAAAAAGATCAAAATTTGACACCAAAAATATAATTAGTGGAATCGAAGGCGAACGTTGTCAAAAAAAACTTGCAACCAGTCGCAGACGCTATTTGACATTTTGTTTGTAATGAGTTGAGAAAAATTCATGAGAGGGCTGATTATTTGGAGTTCTTGGAACTAACCATGACTTTCTAAAAAAGATGCAGAAAAAAAATTTAAAATTCGCCCGCCTGCTTCATAGCTCTGCGGGTGCAGGGTTTATTTTCGGATTCAAAATTGATCAAAAATTAAAAGACTCATAGAAGTGGTTGAAAACATAATGTTTTCAAAATGTATACAAAATGAGTTTAACGTGTAATATTACATAGTTTGATAATTAACCTAAATGATAGACTTCCATCCAGAAAAATTAATGCAGTCAGCTGATTATACAATAGTTCGTTTAAGGAATTTTACTTCAAGCTTATTTGACCCCAAAACGTTTATATATTTTCGATCAAATTTTAAAAGCTGCCACTGCATATGTATTTCCTCTTTTTGATGTATCAAAATTTGTACTATGCGGAAAATTTAAGTATCTGCGCACTTGAATGCCTGTAACTTTGCAGACTCTCTACTTAGACCTTTCGAATGGTGTAAATGTCAATTTATAAAACTTAGGAGAGCTGTGAGTATTTGCCCAGCAAACAATTTTTTTCAACTTTTTCCGCGACTTTCCAACAACCATACTAGCCCTGAATTGATTCGAAAAGGACGTGTAACAACGACTACAACACACGTTTCATATGCACGAAGGTACGAAAAGCCGGTTTTTTTAACCGTAACCGTGACCCCGTAAGATTTTGGGGGTGTTTGGAAAATTTCATATTTCGATTCTTGTTTTACTCGACAAGACAAAGGAAACGAAACATTACCGCCCAGGTATTTGGGAGTGTCGCAGAGTGTTATTGTTAAATTGAACGCAAACCAGAAATTTTTCTAACTGTATATTAAAAAATTTAAAAATTTAGTCTTGTCGCTCTGCTTTCTATTCCGGTTCTCGTTCTTATGTCAAACGGCTTCCGTTTTGCCCAATTGCTCCCCTTTTCCCCTTTCGTTTTATTCGACCAATCAGCATGCGCCACGTATACTAGCTTGCAAGTTTGGTGAGTGGATCTTACGTTTAACTTACGTCATCCGTGCTGCCAGATCATTCGTAACACTCCCCCTGGTATATCCTGTCGATCAGCATGTACCTAGCTCTTTAGGTCCAGAACGGCTTTTTTGGCAGCAGATGCCACAAGTTGTCTTGAGCGTAGCGCTTCTAACCCTTCCATCGGCACTCTTTCGGACCTCGATCCCCTTACCTTTGGGCCAGCAGTTCCTTGTATTATTAGGATCCACTATGTATGCAATGTCACCGACTTCGATGGCTTTAACATCCGCAAACCATTTGGTTCTCCTGGTGATTGTGGGCTAATACTCAGTAACCCAACGTCTCCAGAAGGTGTCTGCTAGTTGTTGCGGCGTTCGCCAGTTACGACGCATTAAAACGCCTTCAGCAACCGGTTCAGCGATTGGCTTAATACCACTAGAGTTACCTAACAAGAAATGGTTAGGTGTAAGCGCCTCTTCCTCTTCGTGGTCGACAGGAATATAAGTTAATGGTCGTGAGTTAACCGTCATCTCCACCTCCATTAAAGCAGCACGTAGAAGTTCGTCATTCGGACGGCTAGTTGTCAAAATCCGTTGAAGTACGTCCTTTACTGAGCGAACTAGCCGCAGAAGTGAATGTTTTCGTCAGCATATTTTTATTCAGGAGAGCAAATGCTGACTTCAACTCCCTCTCAGCGTCTTTAAATTTTGTGCCGTTGTCACTCCATATCTCCAGTGGGCTGCCTCTGCGCGCCATAAAGTTACGCACGGCCAAAATACAGGAGTCTGTGGACAGCGAGTACGCAATTTCGAGGTGCACCACTCTGGTTGTTAAACAGGTGAACAACACTCCGTATCTCTTCTCGGTGCTCCTTCTAACCGTGACGAGAATTGGACCAAAGTAGTCGATGCCTACGTATGAAAACGGACGACAAACGACTGAGGTGCGCTCTGGAGGCAAGCAAGCCATCCTAGGTGGTCGAGGTTGAACGCTCCTGTTTTTACAAACCTGACAACTACGTCGAATTTGATTGGCCATGATACGAAGTTTTGTGATCCAATAACACTGCCGGATTTCGTTGACGATACTTTACGTGAAAGTGGTTTATAATTAGGCGCGTAATATGATGGTTGTGTGGTAATAGTACTTGGTCTGGTCGATCTACTATCTTAACTCTGCCATATATTCGCAAAACACCTTGAAAATTTTGCTGGATTTGTCGACTGCTTTCCCAACTGCCAAGGATGCAATGGAGTCTCTAGAGTTAAAAAATTTAGTCTCGTCGCTCTGCTTTCTATTCCGGTTCTCGTTCTTATGTCAAATGGCTCCCGTTTTGCCCAATTGCTCCCCTTTTTCCCTTTCGTTTTATTCGACCCATCAGCATGCGGCACATGTACTAGCTTGCAAGTTTGGTGAGTGGATCTTACGTTTAACTCATCCGTGCTGCCAGATCGTTCGTAACACATACTTTGCACCAGCAAGTCATTTTAATGGTAATTTTACTGATTGATATTATTATCCCTGGTGAACGATGGCGGAGAATGGTTCCATGCATAGAGGGCCACGTAAGTGGGGAAAGCTTTTGATTACCATTCACCAGGAAGTGACTAAAAGTGATTCTTTTGCGTACGGTTCAAACCGCAGCTCACGACGCACATAGGAGTATTTGTATGAAAAAGCCGGTCATAAGTCGAAATAAAAAAATATGTCTAATCTCACCACAAAAACCATTTTCTTGAAGGTAGATAATCGGTTTATCAAATAGCAGACGCCAGAATCTCCACAGCGTTCGGTGCCTGAGCATGATTCATTGGAACCTAGTCATTGTTTCAACCATACATCTTTGTTCTCGTCAATCTTAGATTTCCATAATGTGTAGTGGTTAACTGTGCTTTTGTTTTGTGAAGTGAACGAAAAAACCTTTTTGAACATGGAAGGGCAAGGTATGTACTTTATAATAACAATTTATTTTTTTAGTTTCATGCTAAGATTGCACTCCAAGAGAGGATTTTTAAGTCCCAGTAAAAAGTATCCCTTTTTAACTAAAATTTATCAAACAGTAGTGTTTTTAAATATTTGTCAGACCTTGTCAAGTGAAATTGTTAGTGTGATCATAATAGTTGGACCCTTGTCGAATATAAAAGGCAATAAAATTTTCCCCGAATGTCCACAATTTTTTTTTCTCAGTTCCAAAAGTTTGAAAAATTACTCGTAATAATTTTCAATTGTAATACTTTTACTTTATTTTTTAACGGGGACCCCTAAAACTGTATTGCGAATGACCCAGCGTTAATTATATGATATTCTGAAAGAATTTAAAGGTATAAAAATGGAAGAAAAATTTACTTTGAAGAAGAACGAGTCGTGGAACTGGCTTTTTGCCCCAAAGAAGAAATGAATGTCGTGAGTCGTTCATTAAGGCTTTTCAAGACCGAATTTAAATGTAAATGGATAGCTGCTCAATACATGGAAGAAAGGTTTTTGCAAAGTAATGATGAATGGCTCAAAACTTCAGCAGAATTACCTGCATGGTCAGATACACAGAAGCCGGGGCGACCAGCAAAACAGTTTAATGGATTAAGGGACCGAAGCAAACAAAGAAGAACTTAAGACTTAGGAGCAGTGTTGCCACATTGTAAGTTTTTTTCCTACCAAAATTGGTCCCAAATCTCCCTCAGCCTACCAAAACGCGACTTACATTGAAAATGTGATTTAGGTAACATATAACAATTTATAAAAAACAAGTAATTTTTAAATAAAAAAAAAACAACCAACTTGAATTCTCATATAAAAATTTTGGTGAAGCGGTAATTTCTTCATGATCCAAAGATCGAAACTGAACAAATTTAGTATTGGACCACCCTTGAGGTTAAATCTTTCCGATAAAAAATTATCGAAAACGGTGAACGATGTCCAAAGTTATCCGCTAACATACATAAAAAAGATATTCAGACGAGTTGATAACCTTTTCCTTTTTGGAAATCGGTAAAGAAAAAAAATTTAACTCAATTCCCCTGCAAACTATGCTTTCAGAGTATTCTGAATAGCAGATAAATCTTAAAGAATTCGTAAAGAAAGCATTATCTCCTTTCCTATTTTTTTTAGAATTTGCCAAGTTGAAATGTACTGAGCACACTTCGATTCTTATACGAAATTTCGGAAGAAAACCGCTGAGATGTGAAGAATTTTTTAGACTTTTCTCTAAGAAATAGTATGGAAATTTGTTTACGAGTTCGTGTCAACCGCTTGATATAATTTTATTTAAAGATTCTTTTGGAACTTCCAACTTGAAGTATTTATGAAATAGAATTTTCCTAAGATTAAAAATAAATTTATAAATGAACTGCTTGCCTACCAAAAATCCTCGAAAATCACAACAAACCAACCAACCTACCAAAGCCTTATTTTAAGAAATGAAACTACCAATTTTGGTCCAATTGGACCAAACCGGCAACACAGGTTGTTACTCACTTTTTACTCTCACTTCAGAGAGTAATTTTGCTGTTTGACAGTTTTACAGGATTTTACACGAAAAGTATTGGATCAGAGCTACAATCTGTTTTACCAAAGCGCCATTTAAATGAAAACTCAACAACGCAGAATTTTTCTGTAGTCCGTAGCGCAGAAATCTGCGGAATTTAGATTTTCCGTGTCAGCTGATTTCTTCCTTTTATATATGGTTGCAGTATGTCAGTTTTGCAGATGCTAAAAAAGTTTTCAAGTTCTTTTTAAAAATTCTGCGTATATAGACAGCGTTTAAGTATAACTTCTGCGTTCTTGACTAACTTGACTATTAACCATCAAATTTCAATTAATTCCTTACGGCGCGTCTCAACAGGCAAAATTTATTGCCTACCAACTGTCACTTTTATTGCCAGATAAAAGATTTATCAGTGGCAATATTTGTGTGTGGGCATTTTTTATCTTGATAAAAGCATTTGCCACATGACGCCACCAGACAACAATCTCCATATTGTTACGATTATCCTTTTATCCTTGATAATTTCCCAAATAATTCGGGTTCGATCACTGGATTGTTAAATTAAAATGCCCAATGTACAGTACGACTAACTTTATTGAACAATAATCACTTTACAATACTTGCTTAGTACAAATTTACTGATAACTTGCTTTCCAGCAACTTGAATGCTTACAACGATCTTTACTCTTCGCTTGTTGATTCACGAATGACTTCCATGTGCCGTGCAAACTCGCGCTTATATAC
>JAPVRG010275000.1:0-10215 GCA_029783565.1 Rhagoletis cerasi
AAAGTTGTATGTGCACAAGCCTTATATGCCACTGCATGAACCGCGCATAAAACTAATACACCCACAATTTTACTTAGGAAAATTCACTAACCCAAGCCAGCCGGTATATGTGTACACATTTATTTTTCTCGTGTTTGATTACGAAAACAAAAGTTGTACAAGAAGGAATGTTTTTGACGCCAATAATCGCAAAGCACAAGGATATGGCATAATTGAGCTATAAATAATGGAGATTCTTGAACCACTTTCGATAAGCAGCAATAATCGAATGAATTAAAAATAAACAAGAAAATGGAACAATCGACTCTTCGATAAGTGTTTAAGTATTTACTCGCAGTAAAATGTATTAATTGATTTAAATAGTTACAAAATCCAAGTTATACAAATAAATTCAAGTGCCGTAAATAAAAATCGATATTTCCGATGCATCGAATGAATAAAAAAGAAAATGGAATAATCGGAACTTCGATAAGTGTTTAAGTATTTACTCTCAGTAAAATGTATCAATTGATTTAAATAGTTACAAATCCAAGTTATACAAATAAATTCTAGTGCCGTATATAAAAATCGATATTTTCGAGGCATTGAATGAATTAAAAATAGGCAAGGAAATTGAACAATCGAAACTTCGATAACTGTTTAAGTATTGACTAGGGGCACAAGAATTAGTTTCAATATACATTTTGTTAATTTTTTAATTGATACAAAACATATACATGACACATTTGATAAAGAGTTGGATTTTTATCTAATATTTTTTTGAGAAAAAAACTTCTTATTTATTGTTTATTTTTTGTTGTGAAGCTAAGAAGAGCGATTCGGATAATTAATCACATTAATATAAGTTCAATTGAACCTCTTTCGATTTGAGATATCATGCTTTCAAACAAATTTTCAAAATTTCTGTAAAAAAATTTGTTGAAAATTCGAAAAAATTCTAATGAAATCGAATTTGCACCACCCAATTTCGAATCGAATAATCGAATGGTTGGGCAATGCTCGAAATTCGGAAAAAATCGATTTTCAACCATCACTACACATCCCTAATCCATACCGAATTGCTGTAGCTGTTGGGCAGCCGCTAACCCCGAATTGCCTGCTCCAATTACTATAACTTTGCCCAACTTCTTAGTAGGTATCGGACGTAAACGTTTAAAAATGCCAAAGTTCATAATACCTTGTAAGCGCTTCACCAGTGTTTTCAAATTGTTCACTCTTTCTTCTTCCCCATCTTCTTTGTTTACCTTTTTTAGATGCGCTTACGAAAAGTTTTTGCAACCCTATCGGCGCAATCTTCGTATTCTATCGTTCTTGCTTCATTTGCGTCCAGTGTGCGCAAGCTCGTTACTGGCGCCAATGCGCCACAGTATCGATAATTAGTGCATCAGCGCCAGTAGGGCCACCGTCGGTATCAACGCAATGAAGCAACGCCGCGCTGCGTTACCCAGCCTTAGCCCCCGGAACAAAAGGAACCCAAACATACTCATATACATACATACAAGGACAGTTGTAAGTAGGCAAATTTTTGACTTTCTTAAAATGTAAAATAATATAAACTTTTGTCCTCTTAAAAGTTATATTATTCCAAATAAACTGCCAACGGATATATACATATACATATATATAATTTCATAAAAGGCGTATATTTTCTCACCAAAAGCGTTTCTGTTAAAATTGCCGCTATTAAATTTGGTAAAAATATTCCGTTTTTCCAGAAAGCGGTATATCTCCACATACCGCCAAACTTATATATATATATAAGTATATGTACATATATACAAATTCTGATATATACCCAAAATAAAAATTCGTGGCAGTTTATATGCCTACTGTGTCCCACTGTGCAAGAACAAAATATTAGCACATTGAAATCATATACTTTCCTCTGCTTATCAATTTTTGCCGTTGCTCGCATAGTTCGTTGAACTTGGTTAAACAAATTGCCGAAAAGCATAAGTACATTTTTTCCGTATACCATATGTACATACATTTGCACTTATAAGCATTTTTACAAGTTGCATTTTCTGCAAGTATTCGCATAATAGCTAATAGCGAAGACACACACAAGGCATTATCTGCATAAAGAGGCTTTATTTGCATTAACTCGTGCATAATCCTCTTTCAAATGCGCATAAGCACTCGTACAAATGCACGAAATTTTCATGCATTTATACTGAATTTGCCGATTTCATGCTGGCAACGCTCGTGTTATTTCTCATCCGCTTGCCATTGGAACGTGGATTGCAATTGTGGAACACCCAAAACAAGAACGATTTCTGATATTTTAATGAGTTTTCTTAAGAAAAATAAGTAAAATTACGAAAAATATGAATTCTTTTATATTTTAGCTGCCTGTGAATCCATAGCAAGGCAATCTTTACGCGCAATCTTTACGACGCGCCAATGCAGCACGCATGAGCGTGTGTATACATTAGCGTGTACAAACAAATATTTGCACATACACACATATGTACATGCTTGTGTGTATGTATATATATGCAGACACCAAAGAATTCGCATACTATTTATCAACAACAGCAAATTAGCTGTTTCCTAAATGCAGATAAGTATAGTCTGTCACGGGTAAAAATCTTATTTGCATTTGTGCCACTTAATGCAGCTTAACTCAGCCTGTCTGTCTCGGCTATAAGAGAGTCGCTGTTGTCTATCGGACAATACAGTCCAAACATACCAAACGCACTATAGCATAGTCTCAATTCTTTCCACCTCGCTTTTCTCTGCGGCACTCACCAAGCTAAGAGAACTTAAATCAAAGCCCGCTCTCCGACCTAAATACGTTCGGTACCAAGAACCCACCTCAGCGGTGAGCGGCTTCTTGCATATTATGTCCACTTGCGCATTCCCGCACACATACATACATACGCACTGTAATAAAAACAAACTGTCTTTTGTTTTCGTACTGCTTCTCCCACCACTACGCTGACAATGCGTAGCTTAGCCATATCTTCGGCTTCATATGTAAATAATTGCAAATACATACCTACTAAACATCTGCACAAGCTAACTCGATTGTCTTTGCACACAGTGTGACACATTGCAATTGTCGATGTTTGCTTTGATTCGGTTTCGTACGTGGTCTTGATTCACTCAACAGCAAATGAGTTTAAGGGTTGAAATACAATGAAGTTCGCCGTTCTCGTTTTGGGCATGAGCTCACTGTCTTGTACATATTTCAATTACCTTACGAATGAAGATAGAGGCAACACTTACGACAATACAAAATGCTAAAAATAGCACAAATGATTCGAATGTCTTGCTCTGTTCGTTGTTTTCTTTGTGTTGTGTGCGCTTGGAGTGTTAAGCGGGTATCCATATGTACATGTGTGTATGGTTATGAATGTGTGTGTATATTAGGGTGGGTCAAAAAAAAACAAGTATTTTTTTTGGATCCGACACACGAAAACTAGTTCCTAGGCACGTCTAGAAAGCACTTACCAAATCTGAGCTCTTAATATTAACGGGAAGAATATGTTCATCATAGTTTTCCATTTTCAAATTAGTCTCATATAAAAATGTTCATATCTTCTCACCAATAGATCGCTAAACCAGTTGCATCGTCAATATTTATAGGAAATTGAACGCTCTACGAAAATGGTGTGATATACTCTTTTCATTAATGTAACCATTTAAAAGATATTCAAGGTCAAAGATTGAAGTATTTATTTATTTATTTAATTCAGTTATGGAATACATAATCCTTACTAACTATGCCTTAATATTAAGCACAAGCAAGTTTAACGACTAAGGTTAAATTTTTATAAGTTTCTTAACACCACTCCAGGAAGCGAGTGATCAATATCTTTAAATTCATTAAGCTCCCTTAGTGTTCGTGCGATTGGTGCATTGTGAGCATAATTGGATCTACAGGGTTGGACATAAAACATGTCAAAATTCCTGAGACTTCGAACAGGAGTATTGAAACAAATGCTACTTAAAATTTCAGCACAGTCAATAGCACCTGTCAAGACATTGATGACAAAAGAACAAGACAAAGATTTTCTTCTACTATGGAGTAATTGATTGTAATTGATAAGAAGGCAACGAGAATTGTATGAAGGAAGAGGCTCTTCGAAATTCAGCGTCCTCAACGCAAACTTAATAAACACTTTTTGTATCCGCTCAATTCTATTAATATATGTGATTTGAAAGGGCCGCCATATAAAGGAGGCATATTCTAGACGAGATCTAACAAAGGCTATATACAGCCTCTTGAGTGTATAGGGATCAGAAAAGTAGGTACTGTTTCGGCGAACAAATGCAAGCATAGCATAACCATTGGCCACTATATAATTTATATGATCTGTAAATAGGAATTTATTGTCAAAAAACACTCCTAAGTCCTTAACTTGAGTAACTGACTCTAGTTTTGAACCAGAAATGTAATGAGACGAGTTTATGGTGTTACACTTTTTTGAAAGAACTATATGGTAACATTTTTTGACGTTTAAATAAAGCCGATTACTCACACACCAAGAGTGCAACGTATCAATATCAGTTTGTAGTAAGACTGAGTCCTCAGCCTTCGAAATAATAGAATGATTTTGAGATCATCCGCATAAAGCAGGAATTTAGAGTGTAAAAAGCAAGTAGGTACTTATGTCATTTATGAAGATAACGAAAAGAAGCGGTCCTAAAACACTGTGGAACTCCTGACGTTACACGAAATGGCTGTGAGGTGATGTTATTAAGAACGACTGTACTACTCCTACCAGATAGGTACGACGCAATCCATTTGAGAAAAGTAGAATGAAATCCTAACGCTGCTAATTTGTTAAGTGAAATTCGGTGAGAAACCCTATCGAACCCTTTCGCAAAGTCTGTATAAATGGTGTCCACTTGAAGTCTGGCCTCAAAGCTAGCGAGACAATCCTCAGTAAAAGTGGCGAGGTTAGATACAGTGGATCTACCCTGCACAAAACCATGCTGAGACGGGGAAATTATACTTGAAACAGCAAAATCTAGCTTAACTTTAATAACACACTCAAATAGTTTAGCAATAGTTGTCAACTTCGTGATTGGCCTATAATTTGAAACATCGTTCTTATTTCCACTTTTGAGGATTGGTGTAATATGTGTTTTTTTCCAATCTTGAAGATATACCCCAGTTGAAATTGATTTATTAAAAATAATCGTTAGGGGTTTTATAAGAGCACAGCAGTTCTTTAACAGAGAAGGTGACATGCCATCAGCATCAGTTTGTGCCGAAGCCTTGAGCACTGCGATTGCCCTTTGAACATCACACTCAGAGACACACAAACTACTAAAGCACAATGGAGAGTCCAAAAAACAAGCACTATTTAGGCCACCGTCAAGTTCAGTCACAAAGTTGGCACTAAAAAATTCAGCGAAAAGACTAACTATTTCATCAAGAGAAGAGGCATGCTTTTCCTTGAAAAACATTGAGGACGGTATATTCGAATTTGAGTTTTTGGATTTAATGAAATTCCAAAAGGCTTTGGGGTTAACGTTTATATTATGCTCAACATTACGGATATATCTACTGTGAAGGGTTTTATCGAGATTTCTAAATTCGGCTAAATGGCATTTGTATAATTTAAGATGTTCATTACTTTTGGAGACCTTATATTTTTTATAGACCTTATTGCAGCGGTTTTTTAAGTGTTTAAGCTCTTTGGTGTACCAGGGAAGCTTATACTTTCTGTTAGGCAAAACAGGTATATAATGTAGATACAGACTATTGACTTTAGATTTAAATAATTGAAACCACCCAGAGACATCTAAGTTATCAAACATGGAGGTCCAATCCAACCCAAGGAGCAGCTGATTAAGGTAATCAAAGTTGCAATTATTAAAATTGAAATGTATGACATCACTAACGGGAGTGGTATTTATAAACCTGTAAAATTCAATATCTAAAATTAAAGGAATATGGTGCTTAGTAGCTGAGGAAATCGGCGAACAACATTCCGAAAGATGAAAACTTAAATTATTAGAAAGAAAAATTAAATCTAAGATTCTATTACACTTATTTAGATAATAGTTAACTTGGTTTAGTTCAAAACTTAGGAAATTATCAATCACATACAGCTCTAAAGGATTAAAGGCATTGGAAGGAATAAGGAAACAAGAATTATCTAAAAAAGACCAAGATAAATTATTTAAATTAAAATCTCCAAGTACGCATAATTGATGAGTCCCAATCTTAGAGCATAAAGAAACGACATTGTCGACATGACCTCTGTACAATGTTTCTGGGCTATTCGGAGGAATGTGTGAGGCACAGATGAATAACTTGTCCATAGAACCATGCAGGCGTACGCAGACTTGATCAAGCAAGGAATCACTGTTATTTAGGCTTACCAAAACAGCACGGAGTTCACGCTTAACAGCAATCAAAACTCCCCCACCTCTGTGTCATCCGGTTTTTACTACATCTCTATCCTTACGGAATACGTCGAACAAATTTTGATCGAAAAACTCTGAGTTATAAAAATTTGGTGTGAGCCAGGTTTCAATTATTACGAACACGTCATATAGTGCCTGTGAGGTGAAAGAGTGCATAGCATTTCCTTTAGTTCGCATTCCAGAAATGTTGTGAAAATAAATAAGAACATGGCTGTCAACATCGATATTGATTGATTTGCTAGGCGCGGCTACGTTTTTTTGTTTGGTAGATCTTCCCTCAGAAAAAATTGAAAAGGGCGCACTCTGACATTAGTTGGCCAGAGGTCCGGGTCTAAAAACAAATTGAATGCTTCAGGCGGAACACCAAGCTTAAAGTTGATCTTTCGCAATGATTTAATATCGACATCGTTTTTAACTACATAGTTTAAAGCAAGCCATTTGGCTTTGATCAATATTTGAGTTTTTCGCAACATAGGATATGATATCATCTTCGGAAATTGTATTCTTGAACGAGGACAGATGAACCCATTTCCTTGACGGGACTACTTCCAAGTCAGAACTGGTCTTACGACCAACGACCACAGCTTCAGCTTTCCTTTGTTTTTTACTTTTACTTTGTGCGGTTGGCCATTGTGCATACTGGGTAACATTAACAGCACTGCCAGAAGAGAACACACGACTGGATGCAGAGAGCGTAGCAGTATTCGACAAAGCTTGAGAACCAACACTTACGCTCGGAACAAGAAAAGATTGTGAAGCAACACCCGCAGTCAAAGAACTGTTGATCACGTTAGCATTAGTGGCAGCAGCGACATAATCGGTGGGAGAGGCAGCAGCAGTAGGACCAATACGAGCGTTAGGCAGAGCACTCCCCGACACAATCGCTATTATCAGCATAAGTAGGAGTGGCAGCGGCCGCAGCAGCAGCATAGCTGGGAGAGGCAGCAGCGATAGAAGTAGGTAACGTGTATTTGTTGGTAGCAGCAGCAGTTAGGGTGGAAGAAGCAGGAGCATGTAAATTAGCGGCTGAACCAGTACGAGCATTAGATGGATCACTCACACCGACGCGATCGATATTATTTACACAAGAGCAAGCATTAACGCGTGTATCTTTTAGTTGAGCATTAAGCAGGTTGACAGCATAAACTAACTCTTCATGTTGCAGTTTGCTCTTTAATGCGCGAAGTTCAGACTCCATGCATTCCATTTTAATAACTAAGCTCTTCTTATCGTCATAGAGCGCATTTACCAATGTAACAACGCGAGCATTTTCAGCTCTAAGAGCAACGATCTCTTTCAGCACTGTATCTAAAAGTATTTGTTGTTTATCAGCAACCATGTTGGCATTAGAGCTTTTAGACTTGACACTTATTTGCGAAGGCGAAATAGCTTCAAGAGATTTTTGTTGAATTGGAATATCGGCATTGCTTTTCTCACCGCATACTTGGCTTATCACGCACAGATAGTTAGAGCCAGAAGCAACAACACTATCGCCAAGTACAACAGTAGGAGGCGGAGAGCGAAGGGAATTTCTACGAGCAGCAGAACACACTTTGCAGCGAAATTCGACATCAGCCTGCACAATATTAACACAGTTCAAGTGAAAAAGTTCATTGCACTGTACACATTGAATCTTGGCTTGTTGGGCTCTTTCCACTCTATGCCCACACAAACAAGGCATACTTATGCTAATCAAATTATGTATATGTATATCACAAAATTAGAGTCACTATCTCACTAGATTTGCAACTGCCAATCAACAATTTCCAAAACATGTCTGGTATCAGAACCAAATCTCAGCTTTTACGATTATTTAGTTCACATTGAGAATATGACATTATTGTCATTATTGAGACGTGGTTGAACGAAACCTTTTTCAGTGAGGAGTACTTTGACACTAATATTTACAACGTATTTCGCAAGGATAGAAATACTAAGTTAACTGGATTCGCTAGAGGCGGAGGGGTTCTCATCGCCGTGCAATGCAAGCATCACGCTTCTCTCGTGGCGCTTGAAAACAAGGACTCGTTGCTCGACCAACTTTGTGTGCAAATCCGTGGGAATTCTCATTCTGTTTTTGTTTGTGCTTCATATATTCCGCCTAGCAGTTGCCACAATATCTACACAGCTCATGTGGACAACATTCTTGCCTTGGCGTTGAACAAAGTAGGTGAAGATCATCTCTGCGTCCTGGGTGACTTTAACCTTTGTAATGTGAAGTGGTCTAAAACTATTTCCAATTCAGCTCTTATAGCATGCGATGTTAATAGTCCAAGTGAAATATACTTAGTGGATAGTTTTTTAGTATGATATTAATAAATTCTTTTCAGAATAAACTTGGGCGCACTTTAGATTTGTTATAAAATCGGATATGCATCATGTACCTCTAGTTCTCGATCTTGAGTTCTATGAATATCCTAAAACTAGTAATGTTAATTCTAATTTCTCTTTTAATTTTACGCGATGCGATTTTTTGAAATTGAATAATCTCTTGTTGAGCATTAACTGGGACAGCTTGTTCCGACATCTTGAAATTTCTGAGTGTTTTGAGGTTTTTAGAGCCACTGTGGTAGACGTTTGTAAAAAGTTAATTCCTCTGGTAACAAAGAAGCAGCATAAAGTGCCTTGGCATAATGCAGCCTTGATTAAACTTCGAAATAAGAAAAACAAATTTCTACGTAAATTTAAAAAAAGTCGAAATTCAGCTTTTTCGATTTATATAAAGAGTATAATAAGAAATTCGTGTGCTTGGATAAATTTCTGCACAAAAACTATGTGTTAAGTCATGAAGAAAGTTTAAAATCTAATCGAAAGCGTTTTGGAACTTTGTTAAAGCGAAGAAATCTACTTCTAATATACCGTCTACTCTTTTCTTAGGCGACAAAGCAGTTAATACTCCTGCAGATGCCGCTAATCTCTTTGCCGAGTTTTTTATGTCAAATTTTGCAACTCTATCGGATAGTGAAGAAAATGTTTTCTTCGATATACAGTCATCTATCGACTTCGGCAAGCTAGTACTGTCCACCGAAGATGTTTTCAGCGGCATTGCTCGACTTAAACCCTCCTCACAGACTGATGTTGATGGTTTGTCTGCGGTTTTGTACAAGCGGTGTGATTCCTTAGTAAATCCATTGGTGTTAATTTTCAACAAATCCCTATCCTCTGGTACTTTTATTGATGCCTGGAAATTGGCTTTCATCTCACCTATTTTTAAGAGTGGTAATAAAAACGATATTAGTAACTACCGGCCTATTTCAAAGCTTACCGCCACGGCAAAGCTTTTTGAGTGCATCATCCAAAATAAATTGCTTTTCGCTGTCAAAAATATGGTGTGTCCAGAGCAGCATTTTTTCTTTCCAGACCGCTCGACAGTATCTAAATTAGCTTTCTTCTCAGACGATTGTATCACAGCCTTTCAATCAGGGTATCAAGTTGAAACCGTTTATACAGACTTCTCTAAGGCTTTTGATCGGGTTTCCTATGTAATCCTGATTAAAAAATTAGCCTGCATTGGTTTCCACTCAGTCTTCCTTAGATGGATCGCATATTACTTGAACAATCGTCGTTGCATGGTTGTTGTGGACAATGTTAGATCTCTTCCGTTTGTTGCTTGTTCTGGAGTACCACAAGGTAGTATTCTGGGCCCGTTGTTTTTTATTTTGTTTATCAACGACATTTTATTATGTTTATTTCAGTCTATGATGTACATATATCTTACAGACTAGATAACAAAGCATATTAGATACAAATAAACAAAATTATATATAATTACACAAGAGGTTAACAGTAAAAAGAATCAAGAGCAGACTTAAATATAAATCTAGGCGA
>JAPVRG010275018.1:2530-13858 GCA_029783565.1 Rhagoletis cerasi
CTGGGCTGGGAATCATTCTGGTCAAATGGTTTGTCGATTGTTGGTTGGCTGATTCTTTTCAAGGAACTTACGCTTGCTGCAAGGCGATTTATGTAGATACTCATGTGTACATGTGGCTAGTTACACACGAGCGGCGCAGCTGATGTTTCAAATATCTACTCTGCTGAAGACATTTTCATGTTCTCGTGTGCTAAATTTTTTTTCTTTGCTTAAATTTCAAACTTTTAGCAGAAGTCGAATCTATTGCCCGCACCCATGTACATATGTATGTATGAACATATTTGCTAGCCATTTCCCCATATCCTTCCTGCTTCTCGGTTTCATATAAAGCACATATGTTCTTACATGCACGCACACTCCCTCAAACATTGTGCATTCTTTGTTACATATGTATATTTTTCTTTACTTGGCTTCCTTTTCAACTTTCTTGTCTTTCCACGTGTACATGCGAGTACATATAACAGCGCACAGTCCAGTACAAAAGCTTCTATACAATTTGTATGACGCTTTTGCTTGCCACCCGCTCTACTTTCACTTGCTCGCTCACTTGCTGCTCTCTCTTCCACTCGTAAGTCTATGTACACATGCTGTCACTTTGTTTGCACTTCGTTGGCTATCTTCTGTTTTTGGTATTAATTTTTAATGTATGAAATTGTCAGCAAACATTTGAGAAATGTGTGAAATATACGCCTACTACTACCTCTGCCTCTATTGTTGAAATGTGTTTGAAGTGGACTCAAGGTGAATGAGCGGCGGAAAAAATGTTATCTTACCTAAGAAAATATATGTATGTATGTAGCTCGTCGTCGTTGTCAAGCTTTGTTGACCGTTGGGCTTTTCGTAGTTTGTTTTTCTTTTCGGGCTGTGGTTAAAATACGACGGGTTTAGAAGAGTTTTGAAAGAAATATCATAGTTGGTGCAAAGTTTGAATGCGCAAATGGGTATGCAGAATGCACATTATACCTTCAATAAGTTACAAATGGTCTCATATCACCGTCAGGGCGTTTAAGAGTTATCTACATACAAAGTTTGGCGATCCAAATTTCGAGTTTAAGAAAAATATAGCATATTTTTAGGCATTCGAAATTGTTTAATCCAAGAAAAATTGTTTTACTAGAAGTAAAATTCGCTAAAAATAAAGCTCTTATGCATATTTTAAGGCGTTGAAGCTGTGGTAAATGCTGAATTTGCTAAAAATACGGGTTCGTTGCATACTTATAGGGGTATGCACTTAAGGGAGAAAACGAATTTTGAATTTGAAATTTATTAAAACGCGTTGCGAAGCATATTTTAAGGGGCAAAGGGCGTTAAACGCTAAAAATTCCTCTTTTGATACATTTCTGCGCAGAATTCTGCGAAGTTAAATATTTTTGCAGTAAGCGCTTTGCAACGGCTCTTATTTTTATGCGAAATAACTTTGAAAACCGGCGAATTGGAGGAAAACTGCTTTCATGTATACTGTTGGGCGTAGATATTTTGGAAAATGGTAAATTTAGCAAAAATATATGTACATGTCTGTCCAAAGTGTACAAGTTTTGTAAAAATATAAAATCACGAAAGAAGTTTGCTGCTGTGCATATATTGAGTCGTAGAACACTAAACAATTTTATGCTATGCATAAATTTAGGCACAAGCGCTTGAAGAAATTCTAATTTCGTGTAAAATTTTTTACACACTTATGCAAAATTTTAGTAATTTTTTATTTGTTTTGAACTTAATTTTATGCAAAAATGTAATACAATAAATACCTGCATACATAGTACTATATACATATATATGTGCCATTTAAGCGCTTTACACCTACATATATATAAATATTTACAATTACTGTCTATTACTCTCCACAATTTCGCTACTTTTTTCCGCGTTGCCACACTTTTTATACTCTGCAACATCACAATCACTAATACATGTCTATACAACCTATACAATTTCTTACTAATCCTCTTTAGATTCATAGGAAAAAAATTAAAAAAGATATTTTTTCTAACGAAAAAATGTTAAATCAACTTTTTTGTGTGTGCCCCGACTCGTGGTGAAGTGAATTTTTTTAATAGACAAAATAGAAATCATAACCGAAAGAATTTAATAAAAAAATACTTTTCCAACTATCTTTTAACCATGCACAGTGGGTCAAATGATCATTTTTTCTGTGCAAAATTTAAGAAGGCTTCAAAATCATGCTATTTGAACCAAAACTCTTAGATTAACCCATTCACGATCAACATTTTTTGAACCCTTCACGACCTATAATGGAAACATACATACACTTATTTACGGTACCACTTACTCATCTACCTGTTTGAAAAGTTCATTCAATTTTGTTTCTCGTGTTCCTTTTTACCGACAAACTTCAAGCAAATGGCTTTTTTCTTACATTAGCTGCTTAGAAAAAGCAGTATTACTCGCAAAACGAAAAAAATTCGCAAATTGGTACAAACACACTCATTATAGATAAAAGTCTTAATGTTTTGTTACTTCATGATCAACAAACTTCAACAAAATTTTTAAAGCTTTCATGAAACTAAAATTTCAAATAGAAGGCAATAATTCTTATATCAAATTATAAATATGAGTTTTATTCCAACAAAATATGAAGTTTGTAAAATTCTTTTTAGTAAATGTGTTTACTCTTACCTACATATGTGCCCATAATTTTGAAAGTGGTCTTAAGTCACTTCATACCTTTTGTGCTCAAACGAGCATTTACCGGCACCTGAACGTGTCGGTTATTCGTTTAACTTTATCAACCAAAGGTAAAAGGTTTTGTCATTAGCTTATGATGATACAACGATTTACAGACGCATTAAGTTACAAGTAATCGTTAAGTAAGTTAAGCTCAAGCGGTATGAAGTGACTTAGACCACTTTCAAAATTATGTGCACATTTATCATTACTTTCCATTTGGAAAAAATTTTATTCGAGCAAAGAGATTTAAAATTTTGCCAGCACAATTAATAACGCAAACAATTTTGCAATTACTCTTCGATAAACTGACTTTGGCTGAGCCCTGTCATATGGTTAATAATATTTTACACGAACAAGTTGCACTTTTCTAGGTTTGGAAATATTGTTAAACAGAATATAATAATAAAAAAAAGAGTATAACGGCATTTCTGAAAATCGAATTTTGCATAGCAAAAGATATCATTTGACCTAATGTGCCATATAACTTCTTAATTTTTGAAGTGAACCTTACTTTTTTAAATTAATCTATGCAGGTCTTTAAAAATAAAAAAATCTATAAACTTCCTACTTTTTCTTGGTATAATTTTATTTGAAACAAATTATTTTTTCTTGCATACTACTCCAAAAAAATTTATTTTTTTTTCATTTCAAATGTTTCCATGTAATTTAATTTCATATTTTTAATTTTCCCTACTTTTAGTTTTTTTTTATATTTAATTTAGTTTTTATTCTAATAATTTTTTTATTTTAAGTTCTTTTTAAATTTTTTGTAGTTAATTTTTTTTTAATTTGTCTTAATTTTAATTTGTATTTTTTTATTTGTTTTAACTATTTTTATTTATTTAAATTTTTTAATTTATTTTCATTTGTTAATTTATTTCCATTTTTTAATTTATTTTAATTTTTTAGTTTTAATTTTTTAATTTATTTTAATTTTTTAGTTTTTTTAAGTTATAAATTCTTTAATTGATGAGTTTTTTTAATTTTAATTTTTTAATTTATTCTATTTTTTAATTTATCATATTTTTTAATTTATTCTATTTTTGAATTACTTTAATTATTTTAATATCTTTAATTTATTTTAATTGAACTTTTTTTAATTTTTTTACTTCTATTTTATTTTGTTTTTTATGATCTTAATTTATTTTATATTTTGCTAATTTACCTTTATACTAATTTTTAATTTTGGTACTTTCTTTTTAATTGTTTTTAAAGATTTGATATTTTTATTTCACATTATTTGCTTTTTTTTTACTACTTTTTGCAAATCTACTATTTTTGGTTCATTTACTATACACATTTTTATTACATCGACCCCTTTGCGCGAAATTATCGTATAATTTTTTTATTTTAAGTTCTTTTTAAATTTTTTGTAGTTAAATTTTTTTTAATTTGTCTTAATTTTAATTTGTGTTTTTTATTTGTTTTAACTATTTTTATTTATTTAAATTTTTTAATTTATTTTCATTTGTTAATTTATTTCCATTTTTTAATTTATTTTAACTTTTTAGTTTTAATTTTTTAATTTTTTAGTTTTTTTAAGCTATAAATTCTCTAATTGATGAGTTTTTTTAATTTTAATTTTTTAATATATTCTATTTTATAATTTATTCTATTTTTTAAGTTATTCTATTTTTTAATTTGTTCTATTTTTGAATTACTTTAATTATTTTAATATCTTTAATTTATTTTAATTTAACTTTTTTTTAATTTTTTTACTTCTATTTTATTTTATTTTATTTTTTATGTTCTTAATTTCTTTTTTATTTTGCTAATTTACCTTTATACTAATTTTTAATTTTGGTACTTTCTTTTTAATTGTTTTTAAAGATTTGATATTTTTATTTCACATTATTTGCTTTTTTTTACTACTTTTTGCAAATCTACTATTTTTGGTTCATTTACTATACACATTTTTATTACATCGACCCCTTTGCGCGAAATTATCGTATGAGCCAGAAACTAAATTTTACAGGAGAGCGTTTTTTCTACTTTTCAAAAAGTTTTCCAATTTTTTTTTATTTAAAATTTTTACTATGTACAAAATATTTTTGTATGGCACATACGATAATTTCGCCCACAAGAAAAAATGCATTGTAACATACGATAAAGTATATAGTAAATTTTTGGAGTAATTATAGGGATTTCATCTACAATTATTTACCGTTGTGGGATGTAGAAAAAATTTGCATCAAAAAGTCAATTTCGAAAAACTGGCACATACGATAATTTTGTGCAAGGGGTCGACATATTTGATTCCAATTTTTATGACTAAATTTTAATGATCTTAAATTTTATTTTATATATATTATTTACCCTACTACTACTCATATCTAACTATTTACCAACGTCTATATACTACTCTTATCTGTCAGCGTCGTTTTTATACGTTCTCGAGTTTACTCTTCAAAGTATTCTTTTAACTATTGACTGATGTGAAGTTGTTATTGTTGCTACTGTTACTATTGTTAACTAAGAAAGTTCATATTTTTTCGCTCATTGTTCTTCAAAAAAATCATTTATCACGATTATCACGAATTATATGTACGCAAAACTTAATTATGACATAGTAAATGAGTTCTAGCACATACCATACGTACGTAGATAAAAAATATCACAATTTTTCGAAAATAGAAAATATTACTAGAATTTTAAATAAAGAAAATTCATAATGAAATTCACATTTAACGTTAATTATTATTTTTTTTTTTCATTTGCACCGTTACTTGTTATTTTTTCAATTCGTTATTTAAAGTAATCGATATGATATTAGCAACATGAAGTATAGTACTTGAAAACTTTACGCTATGCACGTCGTGTTAGTCAGTTAGGCGTTTATCGCATTCGATAAATCACTTGCAACCCCTTCGAATTTATTTGTCTTTGACCTTGAATTCAAAGTGCACTCGAATCACCGTCTAATCTAATTGCCAAAGCTGCTTGTAAATCTTTACAGCGCTTTTAGAGCCTTTTCGAAGGTATGTATGTATGAAGCTGAATGACCCGTGCCGAAGTTGCGTGTTGTTATTGTTGTTGTAGCGGCTTACAACAACAACAACATAAGCCGAAGTTCCGTCGTGTGCGTTGCATGCCTAACCTAAATTTTCACGTAATGCAATTTACAGTGGGTCTCAAGCAAAGACTTTGTTGTGTTTTTCAAAATTTTTGTTTTTTACTGAATATCAATAAGCCTTCAAAAATAAGTGTCATTCAGTTACCTGATAAGTATTCTCAACAATAAATACATACTTATTAAGTGATAGCAATATTATTTTGCAAATTTTTCAGCGCACTGTTGCATATTTTCAAGCCGATTACTTTTAGTTAACATTGAATTGGTTTGATTTTTTTTTTTTGAATTCGAGGAAAATATTTATTAATAGTGTTCTGTTTTTATCTTAGCATCATTTTAAAGTGCGCACTGTTAGAAGTAATATTTGCTAAAATTGTGCATTTTCAAAGTTTTATACATATTAAACAAGAAAAATAGTATAAATTCGTTATTTTAATACAAAAATTTAAATGAAATTTTTAATAAATGTTTAAATTAGTGCATTTTTAAAATTGCTTTTTAAAATACTTAACGAAAAGGAATACAAAAAATTTAAAACATGCAAAAAATAAAAAAAATTTAAATTAAAACAATTCTTTCAAAAGTCTTAAAAAAATATTTAGAACTTTTAATATATATTCTTAGTTAACTAGCGCTTTTTACTTAAATTGTTTTTTTGTAGCAAATATTTCAAATTTTCACCAACAGTACTATATTTTATTAAAAACTGCAATATTTAACTAATATCCTAGCACTATCGCTCATTTTGTATGTCTACAACGTTTTTTGTGATTGAATTTCATTAAATTATTCGTAAACATTAAATTGTATTGTTGTTGTGCATTAGTTTAGTTTTATTGAAGAGTGTTTTGTGTTTTCTGCAAATGGCCAAAGTTGAAATGAATTGATTAAAAATTAAATGTGTTTTTGCTGCATACAATTATAAGAAAAAAAAAAAAAAAACAAGGACTACATATATTTTTCGCATCCAATATATTACTATTCGTTTCCTTGATCATATATTTGTAATTAATTTTTTCCCTTCACAAAAGTTTTTCTGCAAATGTGTTTTGCAAGCGTTAAATTTTCCACCAAAAGTGCAATGCAAAAATTTTATTAAAAAAATTTGCAATATTTTTAAAATTTTTGAACATGCTCTCTAAAAAAAATATTTCCAAATATCTACTACTACTACTAAGTCTGTTGATATATGTACTTCAGAAAAACAACAACTTTGAACAACTCAACTTGAACACTTGTATGAAAAGCAAAAGCGCCAACTATTGTATGTTCGAAACCTTGTTTGTTTGAATTAATATTTCAGTCACGTTATGCGTTTTCACCGCAGGACACAGATTTCACCTCATCGTATCCAGGTCCATCAATGAATCGGCGCGGTGGTTATAACGATTTTTCAGGCGGTGGCGGCGGCGGCGGCGGCGGCGGTGGCGGTGGTGGTGGTGGTGGCGGCGGTAGCGCCATGGGTTCCATGAATAATATGGCGTCCGCCGGCAGCACGAATTCGCTGAATTGTGGCAGCGGCGGCGGCGGCGGTGGTGGCGGTGGTGGTAATGGACACGGTGGCGGCTCGAATGGCACAAATCTAATTGTGAACTATCTGCCGCAAGATATGACAGATCGCGAACTATATGCTTTATTTAGGACAATCGGTCCTATAAACACTTGCAGAATAATGAGAGATCATAAGGTTAGTAGATTTATTATAATATAATTTATTTAATTTTTATATATGTGCCCATAATTTTGAAAGTGGTCTAAGTCACTTTATACCGCTTGCGCTTAAATGAGCGGGTACTTTTAACCGAATGCATCTGTAAATTGTTCTATGCTCATAAACTAATGGCAATACCCTTTACATTTGGTTGATGAAGTTGAACGAATAATCGACGCGACCACATTCAAAATTATGGGCACATATCGCACACCATCTTCAAAATAGTCGTAACTCAAAATTTGTCATTTTTGAAATAATGCGCTAAAAATGCTCACAGACCTTTTATTTGCCTTTCAACAAAAGCTGCAACAAAATCTTATTTTTATTTGTTGAAAAAATCTAATGTAACGTCTGCCTTGCCCATATGATTAACATGTGCTTGGAAATAGTTTTTCGCGTTTTATGGTAAATGGGTAATTTTGATTTGTATCGCTTTTGAAGATGATGTGCGATATGTTAATCCTTAATTGTCGTCATTTCACTCCTAAAATATTGCAAAACAAATACAATTACCACCACTAATGCTGTGCGGTGGGTGATTTTGCGTTTGCCCCAATTTACATGCAGTTATCTAAACATAACCTCAAAATCACTTTGGCCACTTTATTTATTTACTTCTTTGTGTTTATATTTCTACCCTTCTCACTTTGTAAGGAATCATTTATCATCACGGCTGACAGTGATGTTGCAGCATTTGTTGCCTAAAATGGCTTTTTGAATAGCGAAAATATTGAGCGTACGTTCGTTTATTTTCATTTCTCTTCTTTCCCATCAATGCCCGTAGCGAATGCTTTACTTTTCTGTTTTTTTTTTTTTACTTCAGTGGGAAAAATACTATCCTCCGTTTTTCATACTTCACTATCCCAGCCCCTGACTTCTTTAGAGCATACACCTGAGCCTGGAAATGTCGATAGTTGTTTGGATGACGATTGAATTTCTGTAGTTCTTTCAAATACATAGAGATCGGTTCTTTTTTTTGTCCTAATCTCGAAGCATTAGCGCCCGTCAGCAGAAATTCTGATATACATACATATGTAGTACATAGAAACACTAGTTTTGATTACATTCACTTTTCCCCTATTACACTAATATTTCTTTCAAGACCGTGGGTCCGAAAATGGCTGGTAAACCAGCTTACGTGGAATGGTTTTGAATAAGGCTTGCCCAAGGAAATCAAGCATACTATACATAAGTGGTCACTCAAATGCAAAAAAAAAAAATTATTTATGAGAAATAGGTGGCAACCCTGCTTATAATTATTTTTAGTGTAAAATTCCCTAATAAATATTTTATTTCTTGGCCATATAAATAAATTTGAAAGGTGAATTTCGTGCAACCTTATTCCAAAATATGTGTACGTTGTAGTTTTTTAAAAATAGGTGGCAACTTCTTTATTGGCATATTTCGATACACTTATTAAAAGATTTTATTTGTATTATATACTTGATTCAACATGTGCATACATATTATTTAAATAGTTAGCGACGCCGTTTATTTTTTTTTTTTTTTTATAATAAAAATCTTCATATCGCTTTCATTTCATTCATACCAATCTTGCATATCTTTTTTGAACAAATTTTTTTTTTACTTCGTCGCTTATTTAATTTTTCGGCCCCCGTAATATCTAAAAATAAATAAAAATTATTTACTATCGAAATTTCATGAATCCCATGTTGCGCTGTAGCTCGAGCGTGTTATTTAAATATTTGAATCATTCCAATCGGTACCGTAAATTAGCAGTTTATCGCAAACAAAGAACTTGCTTTAAAATTTTATATACATAACAATACATAGACTCCAATGTGATCGCTCTATTGATTTACTGCTTTTTATTTGCTGTTGTTAGCGACGGATAGATATTAGGGTGATTGACTCGGTTTTTTCAAACCGGTTTTCCTCGGTTTTTTCATAAATTTTTGAGCGGTTTTTTTTAAATCATGATTTTTCGAATATCGAATAGACCGGTTTTTTTATCTCCAAACCCGGTTTAGATTGTAAAGTTATAACTTTTGAGGAATAGTCGAAATGCGGCAACATATCAACTCATTTTACATACATTATATTCTTATTAAAATGACAACCACAAAATGATTATCAATTGGCAGCGCTGAAAAAGTGAACAGCTTGAGGCGAATTCATTACAATAACAAATTATATACCCATTGACAATTAGAACAAAACAAAAGTAAAACAAACACAAAAAGATTTTTAGAAAAATATCAAGTTTTATAAAAAACTAAAGAAAAAATAGATTGACTGCAAAAAATTTTAACTGCATTTTATTTTTAAAAGATTACTTTCATAGAATTAACATTATTTAGTTACATGTACTTTTTTCTTACTTGGAACAAATATTGATTTTTTTCATGAGATCTCATTTTCTTTTTTGTTTTAAACTTTAAAAAATTTGAATTTGTTTTGCATTGATATTGTTTTCAAATAAACAGTTTAACTTTAGCTATTTTCACTTTTTTTTAGCCGACTGTAGATTTTTTTATATAAGGTATTATGAGGCTGCCTATTACTCAAAAAATCCGGTTTACCCGGTTTTTTCCTGATTTGAAAATTAGAAACCGGTTTTTTTTCAAATTGCCATTTTTCGAATAATTCGAAAACCGGTTTATAAAAAAAATCGAATAATCGTATACCCTACTACTTAAGTTTATCTCGGTAACCGGTTTATCCATTTCTACCAATTCATAATTTATTTAAGTTTTACTTTAAAAACCACCCCTGTTTACCACGTAACGGTAGGTTTAATAATCGTGAAAAAACGATGTTTGATAGGTGCGCCGTGCAAAAATTTGTTTACATCAAAATCGCAGCTGATAGATTTCACTAGATACATACATATAAGACCTTAACTAATGACAGGTCAACAAAAAAATTTTCGGAAAAGAAAACGACGTGTAAAAAATCTACACGTTATTTTCTTTCCTGAAAATGTCTTGTTGGCGTTTCACAACAAATTTGTAATAAAAAGTTACAATAAAAGGCCCATTTACAATACAGCGAGACGGGAGGCGAGACGCCTTCGAATTCGGTTACGATACCACTCGCAGCGATACATCGCATGTTTTTTTTGCAATATTGCAATATTTTCGTTTGTTTGCAATCATAAAACATAAATATATTAACTTTTTTATTAAATCATTTAATTGCTCTACTTTTGTAGAATCTAATTTCTGCATACTGGCGATTGTGAATCAAAACATACAATAAATAAAGCAGCTGTTGCCTGTCACACGTTGTCAATGCGACCTGTTGAAAGCGATGTGAACGCTAGTAAAAGGCGAGTATCGCTTTGTTTTTAAAAACCACATAAAATAGAAATCCTTTTGACAGCTGCTGTGTTCTCGTTTTCGATCATCGCCTCGCGTCTCGCTCTATTGTAAATGGGCCTTAATGCCGTGGAAAAATTTTCAATATCTCAATTCTATCGACTTGACACCATATTATTACTACATACTAAATTTATTTTGAAAAACGGTCAATTCGATTTTTTTCATAAAAAACTAAAGTTAAAAATTTTTTCTTTCCCCAACAAAAAAGCTACAATTAATGGCATAGTTAATTGTTCCAATTTCGAGAAGTATAGTGCTAACTTGACACACGTTGAAAAGTGTGCTGAGTCTCTCCTCTCCGTGGAAGTTAGCAGGGCACGCTATATTTTTTAAAATATGTCCGCGGCAAAATTATTCTTTTCACGGATAACACTACCCGACAAATTTTAAAAAATTTTCATATCCTCGACATTTGATACATGATTCCTATGTAAAATTTCCTGCTGATTCCAAATATGTAAACATTTGATTCAAAAGTAGAACTGTTTTCGAGATATTTTGAAATTTCA
>JAPVRG010275040.1:4097-14718 GCA_029783565.1 Rhagoletis cerasi
AAACACAAACCATCTACTGAATAGTCCGAACAAAGCCTAAAAATTTGGTTTGGATAGGTGAGCCCGTTCTTGAGTTATAAAGTCACAACGAAAAATGGCATTCATTTTTATATATATAGATTGTATCTTGACAACATGCGTATGTACGTTCATATTTATGTACTATGTATTTTGCATATATGTACAGAAGTATTTTAATCAAAAAGCTGTGAAGAATGTTAATTAATTGTTTTTTTTTTTAAAGCATATATGATAGCATTTTTTTCTTTTTTAATTGCATTTTTTAAGCGCTTAAAATGGTATTTTTAGTGCATGTTTTGTATGGCCCTAGTGATAAATATACATTTTGGAACGAATTTCCGCTATTGCTTGTCAAAATTGGTTTGGAAACGTTATATTTTCTTCGTGTTTGTTGGTTCTTTGGACAGTGACAAAATATGGCATACTCTCCCCCTGAATAGGCAAATTATTTTCTTTTTTCGTGAATAAAGATTATAGTCGATTTTAAAGAAAAGTAGTGAAGTGACGGCATGGGATACTTTGTTTTTCAGCGGAATTTTATTAAACAAAAAATACAAAAAAGGCTTTTGAAATATCATCGCTTGAATGGGCACAGTAGGACTTAGGAATTTTTGAAGCATTTGAGGCACATTTCCAAATTTAACATAAAACGAATGGACCAAGCAGGCGCACTTTCAACGGCTGAAAATGCTAAAATTGTAGACAATGCCGATCTAGTAATTTGCGTGCGATCTGTTGGGAATAAAATTAAAGGAAGTACAAAAACACAAAGGCTACATGGAAATTACAGAAAGTCCGTTGCGAGGTTAGCGTCTTATTGCCGTGATACTGGACCAAAATCTAAGTAAAAGAAGGTGCACATGGCACAACATTTCGATCTACGAATGGCTCTAAACACGTATGCTCAGAAAATCTAAAAAACAGGCATAAATAAATGTTCAACGCTAAGAATCACTACTTGAGTTTTGTACGCCTCACAGGTTTTGGAATGACGACTGAAAAGTAGTGGTTTTCTCCGGCGAGTTTTGACGGTCCCAGCAAATTTAATAATTACTATTTTGACGGTTTTTGAAAAAAGCAATGTTGTTGGGTTTCACTCTATGATTAAGAAGAGGGTATGATGTTCCGAAGTGCGATTTCGTAATGTGGAAAAAATTTTTATAAAAAATTACGAAAAATATATTTAAAAAAGTATAAAGGACTCGTTTTCACCATTCCTCGGATATTAGATTCATACTACAGGAGCTAAGAAAACAAATATAACCCAGCGCAGTATTAATTTTTGCAGTGTCCACCATATTACTTATACCTAAATTTACTGGAAAACTTTTGGTGGTGGTTTGATGATTCGCAGTCTTACCTACCGGCGTTAAAAGTGGAGAGGTGCAATAAACCTTAGAATTATTTAAAAGGCACCACGGAGGCAGTACCCAATACTAACACATAGTGTTATACAGTCAAATTAAAGTGAATACTATGCTTTTGTTAAATGAGTGTTATACAAAATAATAAATTAATAAATTTTTCACAAAAATATAGTGCATACTACAACGAAAGCCTTATATTTAATTAAGAGATTCAAACTTTTTAATAAATAAATTTAATTAAATACAATAACAATTATATGCTATCACTGTATGCACAAATACTACGAAATAATCTACAAAATAAATAACTAAAAAAAGTTTAGCTCTAAGTTCAATATTTCTTGCTTAATTTGCAAAAAAAGCAGCATTGTTTTTCAGGATATTTCGGAATTTTGCTGGGATTTTCAGGATTTTCGGGGTTTGGAGACCATTTCGGGACTTTTTGGGATTTCTTTGCGGGGTTTTTGGACAGATTTTCGAGTGCTTTTTCGTGATACTTCGTGAAATATATTTTTCAGAATCTTTCGGAATTTTTCTGGAATTTTTTCGGAGCTTTTCAGGGTTTCGGGATTTCCGGCATATTTTCAGTATTTTCGGGACTATAGTGGACTACTTTTGTGTACAGTACTTAGCGAAGCCACAAAAACTAAATACTTTTGTGAGCGGTATTTCGTTAGGTAAAAATAACTAAATGCTTCCTATTCTGTATTTAACCCTGTGAAAACAAGTAAATAAATTTACTTAAGGTAATTAGCATTATATAAATACTATCTACTCGGTATTTAGTGACATTTAGAATATCTAAGTACATAGTATTTGATTAATTACTACAACGGAAATACCTCAATACTTCTGTTCTTAGTACCAAGTATTTACTGAATACAATTTTACTCATCAGTACCTTTGCTTTAATCAAATTTTGTTTACATGTTAAGATTTGGAATAAATATGTATGTTGTCTGATTTTCTGGAAAATGTTTAAAATTTTTCTGAAAGATTTTTTTAACCGACTTCACAAAATCAATCAATTTAGTCGGAATATTTTTTTTATGTATGTTATCGCACTAGCTTGAGCCACGTTAACCGATTTAGATAATTCTTTTTTTATCGGAAAGGTTGTCCCATACTAATTTGGTTTGGTTCCGATCACTGTATCATGAAGAAGTTAACGGCACTACTACATTTTAAGAATGAGAATTAAAGTCGTTTGTGTTTTTAGCTTAAAAATTACTTGTTTGAAATAACCTTGATTTGTAATTTTCAAAATTAAGATCCACATTGACAATTTTTATTAAACCAAGCCGCATTCAGTAAAAATAATAAAGAAATTCCTTTTTAACGAAATTGGTTCCAAGGCGGAGTCCCAAAGTGTTAAGAAGTTATGAATTTGTGAAATTACTCAAAAAACAGACATACAAAAAGTTTTTTCGGTCGAGTTCAATTGCAAAAGAGTTACTCAAAGAAATTTTGTGTTCAAGTAACAGTTATATTCTATAATTGTTAGAGTTTGGCGCCATTTTATTAATTTTTTTTTTGGAAAAAGAACAATTACACAGCCCAAAAATTTTTTATGTAAATTTTAATGGTATAACAAGGAGTTACAAGGTTAAAATGCTCTAAAAAATTGCTCGCTAAATTTTGCTGAAAAATTCTTGGGACAGAAATTATAGTTGAAGTCGTTTTATACATAATATTTTCGATAAATTCCAGTTTCGGCCAGAATGTTAGAACTTTAGCCCTCTATAAATAAAACTCAACCCTCTGGCCTAGTACCGTCTTCCGAAAAGTTAGTCACGGAGATGTCCTCTTTCATAATATATAGCGTTTTTTCGTGTTGAGTAACCAGTGTTGGACGGTACACTGGTATAAGTTATAGCTGCTGTTACTGAGATCACCACAACTCATCATCATTCTTCTTCTTTGAGCTCACTGGAATTTTAACTACCGAACTTGGCGTATAAAGTGGTCTCCCACTGTGTTAAGTTCGCCACAAACTCAAATATGATTAATCAAAGAAAAACTAAATTGTGAATAGATTTGATACACTGAATTTGGAGAGAATTATTTTTAGATACTTTTTGATGATAAGATGATACCGAAAATGGATTTATTATCCTTCCAATAGCACCTTATTTTTGCCAATGGAGTAAGAGTTGATGAACTTATAAAGAATTTTGTTGCACCAAGCTATTTCATAGAATTTCGCTACACCCACAATTTTCAGGAACCTTTTTATAGTTGCCCATTTATGTCAGTTTAAGTATGTACAAATATAATATGGTTGTCTATCCGTCGTTGAATTAGAAAAAAATCATACAAGCAAACATACATATGTGCAACCCAATTTATTTCTCCAACTTTCGAACGGAAAAACCTGCGTCCAAGCAATATTTAAAATAGATAATTAATCATAGTTTTTGCAAAATACATTGCCACAAATTGTGGTAATTGCTGCACAATAAAGGAACATTCTGCTAATGATATCAAAGATTAATTACAATTTGCTTTGCAATTAATACTAAAATAGTAGTGTGGCTAGTGAAAAGTTAAAAGCATTTATGTAACTTGAGTTGGGGGATCTAGGTTTGAATTATTTTGCTACACATACTCGTAGCAGATATTTGAACGAAATAATTATAAAAACTTGTTCTCAGCTTTTCCATGTCATATGCGGCTTGACTTTTATTATATCTCAATAATTGCAATAATAAAAATCTTTCTCTTTTAGTATAAGTACATATCTACTTACCTTTGTATGATTCTCGTCCAATCTGTCGTATTTCCGCGCCCTGACGGCGTAATTACTCCGATAGATTTGAGTAATGAAAATTGTTGATTTTCCGTTCATTACTTAAAGCCAAATCACACGATTGGTGCATTTGTACAGACTTGTTTATTTTGATTGTTATTGAGTGGTGTTTGGAAATTTTTTTATTAAACTGAACTCCTGAAATTTCTAGACAACACCACTCTGTGACTGGCAAAATGTACAAGTACATATATACAACTGCGCCAATCGTGTAATTTGGCCTTTAGAGTTACCCATTTGGTGGTTACGAAGCCGTCGGATTTTGATTTAACAGCCTTCAAAATTTAGTTGCCAAACCAGAAATATTTTTTTAGTTATAGCATGCAATTTTTTGAAAATGCGTCGAAACTATTAAAACCTACTACAAAAGTGATTAGAATATGTCATGAGACGCTCTAAGGTGTGGCGAGTTCATCCATGTAAGTATATACAGATTGCTCAAAGCTCGACAGTAGGATTGGTGGAGGTGTATACTACCTGGGAATCTCGCTTCGCTTTCACCTTCTGGACCAATGTAGCGTTTTACAGGCGGAACTGATGGAAATCGACAGGGCTACAAAACTGTAAAATATTATATCACAAGCTGGCATCTTCACTGACAGCCAGGCGGCAATCAAATCCCTCACGAAGTAGTCACCAAGCTCCATGCTAAATGCACTGGCTTACTACTGAGCCTAAATAGGAATAATATATGAATAACTAAGTTGCCAAGATAAAAAGGAGGAGAAATCGATTCTGCTTCTGCTATGCCAGTGCCTTGCTCTATCCAGATGAATACTTTTTCGTTAACTTGGGAGACCTTAGTTGCGTGGAAATCGCGGCTTTTCTAAAACTCCTGCGAAGTCAAAAATGGGTTTAGGAGAGATTGGGAGTTGCTGACCCCACATGCGGCATCACAATGGGCCTTGAGCCTAAGTGTGTCTTACAGACGACCGCGATCTAAGAGTGCTTCCTTCTAAAGCTGGATGGGATAGCCACTATAACGTAAGGAAAGGAAAATGTGAGGACTACACTGGCTACATGTGGCCTGTTTATGAATAGATATGCTCTTAGTCAACTTAGAGAATGTGAAGTGAAAACCATAAAATGCGAGGTGGCTAAGTACTTCTAGTCATTGGTAGACCGGCGCACCGCAGCGGTGGTCTTGGAAGCTCTTAAGACCGGACAACATTTCTCGTTACTGGTCGGAGTTTTAACCGATAAAGAATAATATTACATATGTCAGCTGCATGGAGGATGATGGCGTGAACTCATGTCGATATCTACTTCTCAGCGGCCCGACTTGGTCGTCTAGTGGATGTAACAATAGCCGCAAATATCCGGTTCAAAGGACCATGAATAACTCAGTGAGAGGGGAGACCAGTATGTTTATAAAAAAAATATTTATTCAAGCAAAAATGGTGGCTAGGCACTGTAGCCAATGGTACCTATGGGTAAGTACCACCTCTGCATGGTTGTAAGCCAAGCAGAGTCCGCAAAAAACTCCGGAATCATTGTCCAGAGGATGCATCAGACAAGGCCGAGCATACTCTAAACTGCCATCAAATTATAACTTAAGAAAGTTTTATTATATGGCAGTTGAGAAGTACATGTGCAAAAATTTCATAAATATAATGAAGGAAATTTTTGCACATGCAGTATTACATAGCATGCATTTAGGCGCTTGGTGTTAGTAAGTTCAGAAGCTACTTACCAATGGACGGAGTTAACAAATTCGCTAGTTTGTATTTATGACAGACCAGAGAATAACAGCACCGTCAAATGAAATTGGAAAATCTATTTAGTTTTAAAATTTTTTAAAAAGAACCCTTTTTCACCACAGATTCCAAGTGCAACAGACTAAATTGATTTCACATACAAATTTATAACAAATGGTCTTCGTATAAAATATTTCAACCACAACAGACTGAGGATATACAGATTCAGATTTACACACATCTCCAACAGGTCTTCGTATCTCTCTTAAATGTTTGTAAGTAAGTGCATATGTAGAGGCTTTATTTATATTCACCCTTGTCAAAGCATAAGCCGACAGGAATAAAAAAACTTGAAAAAAACCTGTGAAGCAACAAGCGCCTCAGGAAAGTTGTAGCAAACTTTATCACTTTAGCACACAACTCACGCCTCATTGCTGATTGATTTATATATAACACACATGAGGAAGTATTAAATAAAGTACTAGTATTCTTGCATGTCCCAGCAAAAAACACGATTACCAAAGAAATGAAAATGGAATCGAGGTAGGCGATGGCAATCGCTTACCCTTTCGCTTCAGGAAGGCATTATTTTAACATGGGCATGTCATTGGCCGTAAGTCCTTACCCGCAACATTACCGTCAAACGAAGGAAGAACACTTTGCGTTAAGGATTGAATGGAAACGAATTGACAATCCCTTAGAAAGAAGCGAATGAATATACAGAATCCAGAGAAGCGAACAATGAATGCCTTACCCTATTGATTGAAAAGAAACGAGCCATCAATACCTTACAGAGAAGCGAATGCAGAATGCTTATAAATATTAGGGCAATTCATCTAATCGCGTAAATGCCTGGTAACTGCGTAAACCTTGCAAACTTACTCAATTTTATATAAAAACCGGTTTATTCACAAGGTTTAAGCAGTTACAAGGCATTTACGCGTTTAGATCAATTACCCTATCAAATTGAGAACAGAAAATACAGATTCTCTTTAAAGATTGAAAAATAACTATTTGACATTTAATTTTCTTCGATTACGTTTGAAATTAAAATTTTTATAAATCATTTTTTATAATTATGTATGTATATATATATTTAGACCATATTTAAGAATCAGTACATAAGCATTTAATTAGACTTAAAATTGTAATTCAGTCCATTCATTTTTGTTTGTTATATAAATATATATGGATGTATGGAATTGAAACATAAACTGTAGTACGCCATGCTTTTGAGCAGCTTCTGTCAGTAAAAATATTTAAAATACATCGGTAAAACGCTTTAAATGTCGCTTGCTTCGCATTTAAGTTAATTTTTAACATTGACTGACTTCAACTTCGCTGTAAATTAAAAAACGCAAAACATGATTTTTATGCAATGGAAATTTCCGTATAAAGTAACGGTAGAAAGAGAATTTTTGTGTATTCATCCTATATCTCAGCTGTTTACGATGAAGCTTTGCACTTTCCATAATGCATCAAAGAAGCGAAATAAATAAAATATTGCTCGACACTCTACTATGCATTACCAGCAATGCCTAAAAGAAGGGACAAAATTGGAAGCCATTATAGGGCAATGCCTTCTAGAACACGTTACCACTAGAAGCGATTGCCGATTTTTTGCTGGGGTGCGTTCGTATGTGTGTGTGTTGGTTTATTTGCAAATGTATGTATTAACAAAACTCTCTTTTACCCACTAGAAGTTTGAAAGAAGATTTCGTACAGTGAGAAATAAAAGAGTATTCATTTTGATATGATTTTGGAGAAATGTGCAAGCGTTATCGGTTTTGTGCTCCATTATTACTCGCTTAGGAAAAATAGGGAAGGTATCCCGAAGCAAACAAGAAAATAATACTCTTGTCGACATGATTTCGAAGCAATAAGTGAGATGTATTATTTTTTCTTTCTTAAAGCAGACCTCCATAGCATGCGTATCTGTATGCGCCCGTTTGACATTTACAAATAGAAGTCGGTTATTATTCTATCCTTATTAAAACGAGTAGATGTTATAAGGAGGTATGCACCGCGAGCCAGTGGGTCTATTGTGCCCTCTGCTCATCACAACACGTCTTCCAATCCCAGGGACCCCAGGAAATCCAGGAGGGCCTTTGGAGGTAAGATGTGTATATGCTCCCTCTCAGACAACATTGAGCATATGCAGTTGATTCGTCGCCTCGCTACGGTATCACACTCCAGAAGCAAGTGAATTGGTGTCTCCTTGGCTGAATCGGAGAAGCGACAGAGATCTATCGATCAAATTCCTAGCTTATGTAGATGTCCGCTCAATCTGCAGTGCCCAATGAGGATGCCTGTAATTATTCTAAGTTTGTTTTTGGGAAGGGTAATTAAAATTTTATATCTTTTTAGATTCGCCGTTCTGTTGAAGGCCACAAAAGCGCTGTACTCAGTTCAGCCATATACTCAAGAAAGTAGTAATTTAACAAATGTCGGTGGACAATGTTTTAAACTCTCGATTTCGTCGACATAGCGGCAGCCTGGACAAAAAGTCATTCGACTGTGGACTCATTGTCTTGGCGCACGTTTTCATCAAGCGGTGGTCGCATCAGTCGGAAAAGTGGGCTGGATATTCTTTTATAAAGTATAATTTAGGCCATATGTATTATGCTATCCTACACGTATGCTCCGCATACTATCTTATGTTCAATTATATAGTTAAGGGGCACAGTGCTCCGAACTTGGAAAAATATGAAAAATTGTGTGCCTTAAAACATCGAATTATTGTTATAATTTAAAAGCTAAAACTCCAATTAAGAAAAGTCTATAACATATTTTGGTATAAAATATACCTTAGGCTTTATGCATTACCACAAATCAAATATAGTTTGTACATCATTTCACTTTGTGGCAAAAAATTTGTTAAAAATATATTTTTATCTTTAGCAAGATGTACTGCTGTATAAAGATAAACATGGTTAACCTAAAAATATATGTTTAATAAAAAAAATTGTAAAGAAATATTTTTTTTTTAATATTAAGTAATTCCGTAATTCCTTCTGCTGTTAAAACATGGAACATGGAAAAATTTAAATATACTCTGTTTGAAGAAAATAATTTTACTTTTTTCTTAGTTTATATACATTAGTAAACCGAAATAAAATGTCATTTCCTGCAGTTTCAAGTGGTTAGAAAAAGAAAAAAACGGCAAATGGATTTTATAATTTTATGATAATCTTTTTCATTGCAGAAATATACTCGGAGGTTTGACATTGCCTGACGAGGGGCGACCGCTGTTAGAAAAAACCTTTTTCTAATTTTGATGTTGCTCGGACCAGGGATCGAACCCACACACTTCGGAGTGGTAGTCCCCCCATCTACCACTCAGCCACGGCGGCCAAAGATTCACTGAAATTTTCTTGTGAAAAATGATTAAATATGTATTAAGCATCTGCAGGAATACATTCACTCAATGAGTACACAATAATATCCATGAGAATTTCTCATAACTCGTTACATTCACACCATTAGGTGCGAAAACAAAGTTGTGAAGAGTTCACTCGTCCCATACAACCAAAAACTCGTACTCACTCTATTCACCGGCTATGGTACCAACGGGTTTTAAGCGGCAAAGCATTGAGGCCAGTAAGTTTTGTTTGATTAATTCTATTCACCCGAAGCAACCTGAATAATTTGGGTGTAGAGAAATTTCTATGAATGGTACGAGTTTCATGAAGATATTCACAAAACTCGTTGCGACAAAATGCAGCTAGAAGGCATGCCAAATTTCTAAGTTATTTTGTTCTAACTATTCATAGAAGCTAATTTGTAAGTCGTTTCTGTATCTAAATTATAAATAATTCTTCTTCTTCTTCTTGTTTGGCGCTGAAACCGCTTAAGCGATTTTGGCCGAGTCCAACAAAGCACGCCAGTTGTTTCGCTTCTGTGCCAACTGACGCCAATTGGAAATGCCAAGTGAAGCCAAGTCCTCCACCTGGTCTTTCCAACGCAGAGGAGGCCTCCCTCTTCCCCTGCTACCACCAGCGGGTTTCGAGTCGAATACTTTCAGTGCTGGAGCGTCTGTATCCATTCGAACGACATGACCAAGCCATCGGAGCCGCTGTACTTTAATTCGCTGCACAATGCCCATGCCATTGTAAAGCTCGTACAACTCATCGTTCCATCGCCTGCGATAATCGCCGTTGCCAACTCGTAAAGGCCCGTAAATCTTCCGTAGAATCTTTCTCTCGAATACTCCAAGGGCCGCCTTATCGGATGTTGTCATTGTCCATGCTTCTGCGCCAAATACCAGCACGGGCATGATGAGTGACTTATAGAGCGTGGTTTTCGTTCGGCGAGAGAGCACTTTACTTCTGAATTGCCTACTCAGTCCAAAGTAGCATTTGTTGGCAAGAGTGATTCTCCGTCGGATTTCACGGCTGACATTATTATCGGTGTTAATGCTGGTTCCCAAATAAACGAAGTTCTCTACTGTTTCGAAATTATAACTGTCAACAGTGACGTGGGCGCCGAGCCGCGAATGCGCTGACTGATTGTTTGATGACAGGAGATACTTCGTCTTGTCCTCGTTTACCACCAGACCCATTCGCTTTGCTTCCTTATCCAACTTGGAAAAGGCAGAACATACCTCGCGTTTTTTGATACCGATGATGTCGATGTCATCATCATACGCCAGCAATTGCACGCTCTTATAGTAAATTGTTCCAGAGCGGTTAAGTTCTGCAGCTCTTATTATCTTCTCCAGCATCAGA
>JAPVRG010275060.1:14796-26280 GCA_029783565.1 Rhagoletis cerasi
AAGTATAACACAGTGCGTTTAGGAAAACAACTAAAATCTAGAAATTTTATTAAAATAAAGCACTTATTTAACTGTCTAAACTCTATAATCAGCCCTTTTATTTAGGACGCCATTTTGTTTTATTTGTAAAGCTTGGTTGCCGCCATTTTGGTTTTAGTGTACTGTATTCTGCTAGTCACGCCCTTTCCTTTGATACCCATATGGAGAAGGTTGGGAGGGTAGGGAATCCGCCTTTTTGTGGCAGCGGCCATTTTGAATTTACAATGAAACTGATACACATAATTTTATTGTCAGCAGAACTCAAGGCGCCTTCCAACAGGAAGTGGGGAAAATTTCAATTGCTACTAGATTTGACGCAAGCACGTGTCAAAACGACCCATACGGGTGGGGTATAGTGGGTTAAAATCTTCGGCAAAAATATGCGCCACTAAATTTTGCTATAGCCTCTTAAAGCCAAGATTTATGGTAAATGTAGTTTTACACGAGATTTTTTTAAATAATTAAAATCAACTTGAGACCAAATTAGGGAAATTTCAATACACTGTAAAAAAAATTAATAGTAAAAAATTAGTTTAAAACAAGCTTTTTTATTTAACTACTCTAAAAAAAAGAAAATAAACCTGAAAGTAAATCAAGCCCATCCATTCATTACATTTAACAAACTATTTATATGATACCATACACATAGATTTTCGAAATATATCGACCCCCGCGTCCCCTACTGACAAATTTTTTTATGGAGTTATTTCTTTCCATGTAACTAATATACGTTCTAAATATGAACCAACTCAGACCACAGATATAGATTTTCGAAATATATCGACTCCCGCGCCACCTACCGGCAAAATTTTGTGTGGACTATAAATACGCGTTTTTTAAATATCTTGACTCTTGCGCCACCTAGCGCATTATTTTATCTTATCGTCGGCTTCTAAGCCAATCCTGAAGTCCCAAGTCTCTGGTTCATCGGGAAAATGGTCAAAAATTGATTGCAAGATTTGCCCCTAACAAACATACATACATACATACAGAGAAAGTTGAATACAACTTTTGAAATAAAATTTTGATGTTTAGGGTCCAACCGGTAGGTGGTTCAATATTCTAGAGGTCTTCCTCTTTCATAATTTCCATACCGCATTCATGTCCTTTTTTAGCACAGTGAATTGGTGTGGGAAATTCTGAAATGAGTAGCAGCTATTCGCTGTTGCTGCAGTCTTTGTGCAGCAATTCTCACATTAAAAAAGCTCCTTTGCATAAGTACAGCATTTATCTTAGTCCTCTTTTAATTGTCATTTAATTTTGTTAATTTCATTTGCGCGTATACATATTAAAGTATGTACGTAAGTACTTCACTCACTTGAAGATATTCAACAGCTGGTAGCATACGAAATATAAATTATTCGCACAGGATAGCAAAATTATACCAGATAAATCCTCATCCACATACTCGAGCAATTCAATTAATTTCACATAGTGGTCTCGTATCTCTACAAAAATCGATTCAGGCACTTCCTGGAATGATTAAGAAAATTAAAGAAAATTAATAAAGTTATGCGTAATTATTACCTTATCCAGCAGCGTATGTATGCGCATCTTCATTTGCTCGAATCGATATGCGATGCCTTTGCCTACCATCATTATGAAAAGATCCATATAATTCCACACAAAAGTGGAGACAAAATTCACTATCTACATAAAAGAAAGTACTCATGTATTCGTTAAAAAAGTTATTATTATACGTTAAATAAGTATTATTATTCGTTAAATAAGTATAAGTTTAGTTTGTCTAAAATTAACAGTTGTATATCTTCGTGGTTGGATGTTGGCTCCGTTGCAAGAAGACCACACATGTGGGGAAAGTTTCTGATCGACATTCACCAGGGACTGACCAAAATTCGTTTGCGCCCGGTTGAAGCAGCTCACGACTTCCAGCGTTTACACTTAGTGTCCCCTGGGTAGCAATCGAATACCCGTGCGGAAGCGTGCTAACTCTGAGATAGGGATGGAAAGAATGAGCTCAGAATCGACTCATGACTTCGGAATCGACTTTCAGGTTTTCCATTCTTGGAGTCGATTAATCACCTCTGAAAGTCGACTTTATGACTAAAATTTACTTTTTGAAAATTTATAAAGAAACTGGAGAAACAGGTGGTTCCCTAGCTATTAAAGCCTAAAAATAAATTAGATTAAGGTAATATAAGAAAAGTTAACTATTAAAAATGTTAAGTAAACTTTTAAATTTACGTTTTTAGATTGAATGTCTGAATTATTATTAGTGTCGCTTCCTCTTTTGTGTGATTGTTTTTCTTTACTAAGAGAAGGATCAATTTTATGAACATGTTGCAAATGCTTCAGCACAGTTGATGTGCTTTTATTAAATAGAAACTCTTTTCCACGAAGATTACACTTCACTTTTTTGCCATTATCAATTTTTGAGCAATTAAACCATATAAAACTGGGAGCCATTATAACATATACCATGTTTATACCGTGCTTTGACTCAGTTCGCAGTGACTCAAAACGGATGCATAAACCGATTTCAATGCGCTTTGAAATTCAAAAGTGTATTGAAATTTGGTTTATGCGCCCGTTTTTAACCACTGCGAACTGAGTCAAAGCGCTTTATGTGTCGGTATAAACAAGGTAATAGTGTGTAGTAATGAACGCTCGTCGCTGAAGGCCGTTTATTTAAATATTGTATTGCCATATTTTGATATCACATAAATAAAGTGGCAGTGTTGCCACAATAATTTATAATACTAGCGTTGTGTGCCAATTGATAGAAAACAGAAAATTCTGACAGATCAAATGAAAATTTTGACATTTCTCGTGGTGAATACGAACGTCAGAATTTTACCTAGCTCAGGGGGCTAGGTAAAATTTTGACAGCATCTAAATATGTATACATATCAGATTCAATTATTGAATCATGTATACATATATTTATTGGTGGTAATAAGGAGCGAAAATCAAAATGGAAGCGTAAAAAGAAGAAAAAAGCGTGCACATGTAACCTGTAAGTTATAAAATAAATCGGATTTATTTTCTAAAATTTATTTTATTCTGTCAATTGAAACGGTACCATGCGGAAAGACTTCTTTAAATATTCTATTCTGTTCATTTTACATATAAAATTTAACAATTTTAGCAACACACACAAATAGAGCTTTCGGATGAGCGTTTGTTTGGTTTTTCAATTGTCAAAATTTTACATTGCATTTGGCACAGCAAAATTTAATTTATTTGTACACCATAGTAAATTTTTCCGCCTCATATTTCCACGGAGTTAAAAGTTACAAAATAATAACATTGGGTTTACACTACCGTAATAGGATGTTAACACTTACAAATTGGGTGATAATGTTACCATCAAATACAAAGAGACATCAACTGAACTCGATTCCAAAAAGTCGCCTTTTTTTAGCAAAAATTCGACTTTCGACTAAAGTCAGAGTCGACCTTTCCATCCCCACTGTGAGATGGGGAAGCCCCAGCAATTGGTTTATCGCTGGACTTGGGACGTGCCACGTAAAAAACAACACCAATGAAAGGAACAAAGGTCATAAAGAAATGGGTAGACAAAAACAGAAACACGCACTGCATTGAATGCGAATGAACAAGCTAATGGTGATTTCGTTTCTACCAAAAAATGTTGCCCTTCCATGGTGCAAAATATGTTTGATGTTGCACTCAACCCCTTAAAAGTGCAAGTTTTTGCCTACTTACTCTTGTCTAGCTCACGCATTTCATAATATTTTCGTTTTAAGCAACCATCTGAATTTCGGGGCAACACTCTCCCCTGACAAAGCTTCAAAGGGCAGAGAATGTGCCTTTTTTGCCTTGCAAGAGTGCGGAATTTTAAGAAACGAACACAAAATTTTCTTACCGGTTTGCCTTAATTTTACAATCGAACACGGAAAGTGCAAGGGGCAATCAAAAGGCAACATTTTTTGTTAGAAACGAAATCACCATAAGGGTGGGTAACTCAGCAAATTTGCAGAAGTTGACTTAATGACTCAAACTCACTTTAAGGAGTCAGCTCATTCAACTAACTCATTTGACTCTTTCTTTGTCGTTCCCACGACAGTCGGGTCTACGTAACCGGAACGACCCAGATTCATATCTGGCCAAGGACTGTCACTCCCGCATCATTCCCCAAAACAACTCTTTCTTTGTATGTTACACTCGTTCGTATCATAGACTCTTTTTGAATGTGATGTCTTGACTTATATTTTGAGGCATAAAGCCAGGGTTGAAATTTGGATCGCAAATTAACGGAAATTTGCTAATTACTTTACTTAAAATTGTATTAAAAAATTTAAATTTACTTAAAATTTTGTTAAAATTCATGTTTTCGTGAAAATATAATCTACACAATTCTTGAATTCGTCTTGGTGTAGCAAATTGTAAAAACAAAATGCAAGACTTTTCCATGACAAAGGAAGTGGCGAAGTGAGAGCGTTATATGAACAGAAATGAACCACTATTATTCAATGAAATCATGTGAGCCGCGGGACATCAACTGAGTTACTGAGTTACATGTTTTTTTAGAGGGGAGTCTGAGTTGCCGATTCACTGTTGGGAGTCAACTCAATAAGTCAACTTTGAGTTGAGCTACCCACCTCTAGCACAAGCTAAGCGGTTAATCTCTGCATCTAATAAAAATATTTAGCGCTCACATTTTTGATGCGTTTGTATGTGGCTAATTTGTGGGGCCCTCTAAATTTTTACTCCGCCTTCAAAAGGAAGAGGTTTTCCATTTCTGGGCGCGGGGTACTAGAAAATATGCTTCTATCATTTGAACGTTCCATTACTTTTTATCGAGCCTGGGTGTTGGTTGTACTCGTATCTCAATTTTCTCTTAAACTGCAGACGTTGCAATGCTTGCAACTTTTCGGTATAAGGGTATGTAATTGGGAACTTTATCAAGATCCACCTCTTAACAAGCTTTAATTTTCTTTATGACTTTTTATTGCTTTCTTGCAAGCAAGCGCGGGAATATAAAAACACAAATTTGCAACTTTCTGAGCAGCCTAACAGAGTCTACTTGATGGATTGAGGACTTCTATATACATACTATATAAACACTTACATATTTATTTAAATAGGTTTACCAGTTTCAGAAAGCTTGCCATTTACCCAGCCCAATATTTACAATGCCCACACGGATTTTAGGGCAACGGCTTAAATTTTGTCAAGTTCACTTACCAAAATAAGGCAACCAACAAGTGTTGACCTCGGCAACAGTTCATATATGTAACCATAGTTCCTATAAGCGAATTCTTCGAAGGTGAAAGGAATAGTGATGTTCTGCGCTGCGCCACAAACACGTGCTCTACGATATTCAGAGATTGTAGCTGAGGTAAGATAAAATAAATGCTCCACTATATTATGAAATTAAAAAGCATTTATAATAAAAATAACATTAGGATGTTAAATTGCAGTCAGCAAACCTGCTGAGAAAGCAATTACTGCATATGCAGCACGTTGCACCCGAGACGACAAATTTGTTTTGGGCATTTCGTACGGTTTGCGTACGAAAATCATTTCAGTGCGTGTCCAAAAGCGAATAAGGCGCGGCCAACGGGGCGCTAGCATAAAAAAGAGTATCGTTGATGATTGCACACACGTAAAGAAGACGAAACCGACTGAAGGAAAGAGATAAATCAAAACGAATTTTCGTCCAATAAAGTGAAAATTTATTTGGTAAATTGTATTTAGTTAAATGAAAATAAATAACCATCAAGAATCTTACCTAAATTTTTTGCGTCCACACCAATTTTCGCCAAATGTTTTATCATTGCAATATTAAATACGGAACTGGCGAACAAAAATATCAACGTGATCACCACTTGTATGGAACGGAGTGTAAAGCGTACTTGACGCGGATTTGAGTGGCCTACACCACGCACAGGCAGCAGCGAGAAACATTGACCTATAATGAGTACTAAAGGAATCATATTATTTTTTACGAATTGAGTAATTTTTTAGCAAAATATAAAACCGACTTCAATTGTCATATAAAAGTTTAGTAGAATCGTTAATTTATTCATGATACAATGATCGGAACTAAGAACCAAATTAGTATGGAACTACCCTTGAGACACCACCTTTCCGATGCAAGAAGGATTATCGAAAACGGTTCACTTGGTCCAAAGTTATCCGGCAACATATACAAGAAAAAAATATTCCGACGAATTGATAACCTCCTCCTTTTTTTGAAGTCGATTAAAAAAGTGAAACTAAAATACGTTCGCTGTACAGAATACGCTTTAGTACTAAAAGAGATGGTGAAAGTTTATTTGCTGTTTAAATGAAATTCATTTGAAGTTTTACTACCCTTTGAATACCGAATGCGTCCATCCTCGACAGAATGATGACCCATTGAATTTACAAGACTTCTTTATCAGTAGTTACCCTATTAGGCTCTCCACTCATTTGGAATCTAACGGTAAATACCCTCTTTATGCGCTTACAGGGCACAGGTTGCAACGCAAGTGCGTGTGCCGATGACCTAGCCCTAACTGCAGCTGGTAAATACCCACAAGTGCTTGGCGAACTGCTGCAGAACGCCTTGAGTATCGTGAGAACCTGGTCGAAAGAATGCGGACTAAATGCCAACTCGGCAAAAAGAGACGCGGTTCTCTTTAAAAGGAAAACTAAAACCCCCTCATTTCAACTTCCAACATTAAACGGCGTAGCACTGTCGCTCTCAAATGAAGTGAAATACTTGGGCGCCATTTTAGACCGAAAGCTGACCTGGCAATGCAACCTTGAGGAGCGGGCGAGAGAGGTCAGTATCGCTCTCTACGCTTGCAAAACAGCAATAGGCAAGAAATGTTGTATTAAACCGCACATAGATTTACAAAGCACTATTACGTGCTATACCGTTTTACGGCGTCACAGTTTGGTGGACATAGCTGCATAAGTCGCTCACTAATTCTTAACTCACCAAGGTTCAAAGGGAAGCATGCATGTTAGTCACAGTAGCGCTGGCGTCCACACTCACTAAAGCTCTGAAAACACTTCTAAACCTTCTGCCCGCAGATCTTTTCGGGAAGCTTCAGGCGAGCTGCAATGGTGTAAGAATAAATGCTTTGTCAAAATGGAAAGACACCAGATTCGGGCACACCAACATTATAACAAATTGCCCCGATTTTTGTTTGCCCCAGACTACACAACACCGCCTCTCAAACTCGATAACTAGTTCTCCACACATATTCCTTTTAGGAACGATTGGGAGGACGATTCTTCAGACATTTACACGGATGGCTCCAAGCTAATTCTAAGAGTAGGTAGTGGGACGCAATCGAAGTATCTCTGATTTAGGTTGCCAGACTACTGCAGTGCGCTCCAAAACAGAGCTCGCCGCCACAAAACAAGCTGCACTTTTTCTTATCGAATCTCCTCTCAATATGCCTTCAGTAACCATTCACCCTGATAGCCAAGCAGCTATGAAGCCACAGGAATGTTGTGAAACCTCGCGAAAATTTTCGATAGAATATAGAAAAGTTCTTAACAAGTTAGCTAAAAATTTTACTATCCACATTGTGTTGGTGCTAGGTCATAGAGATATACAAAGTAACTGTGCGGCAGAGGAGCTTGTGAAGAAAGGAACGCCCCCTGTCTGACGTCAACTCCTATCGCGATGCGGGAATCCCGCTACCTATCTGCAAAACATGGCTTAAATCACAGTTAGTCGAGAAGGTAAATAAAAGATGGTCGGGAGAACCCACGCGTAGGACAACCCGACAAATCTAGTCCAGCTTCGACAAGAAGAGAAGCGACGCATTAATTCGTTTAGAACGCCCTCTACTTAGGCTAGTAGCCGGAGTTATAACAGGTTACTGTTTGATAGGAACGCATGCTGGCAGAATATCATCTGCCGAAGCTGCCCCGACTGGGAACAAGAAGACGCTCATTTTACTGTCACCTCGTTGTCTGTCTGGTGGACCTAAGCGAAGCAGATATTCATGAGTTCGCGCGCTTTATTAACTTAACCAACTGGTTCTACTTCTAGGTGTTCGGTGGGGATCGAATACGAGCTCTCAAACGCTACCACAACGGGCCCACTGACCCTAAGTGTGCCTCTCTTCTACATTTGACGCAGGCCTCACCTACCCTATTACTGTTATGAGTACTGTAACATCTTAGCAAAAACTCGAAACTCAAACTAGATACCTGACCTTGTAAAGATGAATGGCCTCATAAAAACTTTAGGATAAACGTTGCGTCTATAGCTTGCAGACGTAGCTGTGGTATAACTTCTGCGGAACTAGCATCCCTAGCAACTAAATCGAAAGTTGTATAGAAATAATGTCCAGGGTCGTTAGTTCTTTTTCTTTGAGAAATAAAAACCAAGGAATATATTTCCCTTTTGCTCTAGTTAGTGGTTCCAATTGTGAAAGAAATGAAGACCTCATCTAAACGTATTCGACCACTTTGTTCAGAGTTGGTCCAATAAGGTAAATTTATTTTTTTTTTTCATTTTCAAAACTCTTCGTAATGTAACCAGATCAGGTCCGTTTGTGTGCCGCCCGAAGGTTGAAACAGCTCAGCCCTCGACGTAAATACGTCGTATTTCTCAAAACATTGATAAGAAAAGATAGAAGGGCCTCAAATTCTCGAAGGGGTTTGAGCAGTTTGTAGTCTTCAAACGGTCTGAAATTGACTTTTATTATACCTAAACTAGACAGGAAAAATTTGTCTGCCGCTGGGCTGCTGAGCACCCCGCTTACACCGCTATAATATAACATGATCACATCACTTCCTGTCGCAGGTATAACTCATCGGAAGCGGACGGAGAAAGTACGGCATCTTCTCTGAAGTTGCTTTGCATTTAGAAAAGAAGGGCAAGGCGTCTAAGGATTTTTCCTATGAGCGCTTGGAGCGCAACACACAAGCGCTGTCCCCGTCACGATGTCAAAATCGTGCTTGGCGATTTCAAGGCCAGGGTCTGCAAGAAAGAGATATTTGGTCCCACCGTCGGAGAATTCAGCCCTCAAAACGAAACGTTCGATAACGGACTGAGCCTGATCGACTTCATCGGTACTCGAAACATGGTAGTATGCAGTACTACATTCCAGCATAATAAGATCCATCAAAGGCACGCTTCCAGTGTGGAATTTTTGTAACGGCGGATTTTTGTAAGAACAAACACGGCGACCTAGTGAAATATACTTACTTGGGCTAACGGCACGATGAAATATATCCAATTTGCTATAATCTGTGTGTAGGCTTGGCTTTATATAAAGGAAATCTTTCTCCATAAGAGTAAAATACTCAATTGGTGTACGTTGTCCCATCAATTGGATTGCATTAATATCGGCGTCTTCTAAATTTTCTACCACCAGTTTGTCATTGGTGATTTTCAAGGTGGTATTTTTACCTTTTCCAGTTGACTTTTTTACCGTTTTCACGTGATTTTTTTGAAAAACTTTCTGATGCTTCATTATTATTTCACGCAATTTGTTGCGACTTAACATTTTCAAATTTGTATGAAATTATTTACTAACCAACATATAAATTATTTCAACTATTGAGTTTTAATAACGAAATCTATATATAAATAATAAGTACTTATATGACACTTGTTTTCGTTGTGAGTGTAGAACTACAAGTGCATATCAGCCAAATGAGAAGCTTATAATAAATGCTATGCACTGGAAATCTGTCGCAGCATTTATTTTATTTTCGTTTAATAAAACCAGCAAAATAAGGGCGGACCCATATTTACATGCATTCATAAGTAAGTACATACATATGTATGCACATTGTACTTATTTGAAGTGTTTACATTTTGCACGTACTATGTATTTACATGTGTTTGATGTGAATATGGATGTGTAAATGTGTATGAATGAATAGGTGGATAATTCAGTGTCACTAGTATTTAAAGGACTCCAATTTTTGAAAACAAAAAAAACCCTCGCTCAAGGTAGCCAGATTAAATAAATTATTTAAAGGGCACAATCAGGGCCGCCAAGAGAAAATCCGGTCCGGTACTAAATATGTGCGGCTTTGAAAACTCCGGGCCCGAGGCGAAACAGCCCTGATTCACCCCTCCCCTTCTCGTCGGGCCTGGGTACACAAAAAATTTTAAAGTCATATTTGGTGATTTAAACACATATGTATGTTTGTATGTAGATACATATATGTATGTTTTTTTATGAGGAGGAATCATCGAAAGCCTAACCCTAGAACCGTCAGTGTGAGACTTTAACCCAACTAAACCTCCTATCGTCGTGTAACGTTCCCCTACCGAGACTACTATCAAGTATGTCGTCGGGAGATGTTTTGAACACGAAGTTCTACGTTCGTTCCAGCCATGATGCAGTCCGTTAGAAGTTGCATCAACTTTAAGTCGGCTTGTGTGTTCGGAAAAAACCACCCCTCTTTGTCGTATCCATCTGTCCCCGCCCGCCATGTCACGTCCGTCTATACCTTCTTGCACAACTTCTCCGTGCTTATTCTTTTTTTAATGGATTCTATCATGTGGTCTACTATATTTTCTAGTATACGATCTTCTCCAAATACGGAGCGACTGTGATTTGTATCCAGATCGATTTGTGGGCAATGGACTAAAACATATCCGACGTCTTCTCTACACGTTTCTCAAAGGTCAAGCTCTTTGTGTTTAAAGTGCTTCAGGCCATTTTTCTCTATCTAAAAGCATAGACAGAAGGCAGCGTTGATTCGGATCAACTCGTTAATTCGGAATCATCTCAAGAATAAACTGCAGTTGATCTGGATTAAGTCCTAGAGTTAATTCTCAAATTTAATATGGAACAGGGGCATTTTCGATGACAACACTGACCAAAACGGTCAGATGTTGTCTATCGTGAATGAAAAATAAACGAATGTGAATGAAAAGTAAACGTAATAAACAAAAGTAAACAAAGAAAGCAACCGAGTTTAGCCGCGGTAGCCGAATGGTCAGAACTGTGTGCTGCAACCCTGGTTCGAACCCACTCCGAGCGATTAAAAAAAATTATATTTATACCTTTCATGAGCATAAAATGGTATTATAACTTTGGTCCGATGTTTGTAAGTACCAGTATAAGAAGAGATAGACCCATCAAAATATATACTTATATGATGAGAACGTCGATCTGAGCCAATTTAGCCATGCTCACCTGTCCGGCTGTTTGTATGCAATCTAGTCCCTCAGTTTTGAGATTAAACGTTTGTCGGAACCGGCAAAATCGGACCACTACAACATATTGCTTCCATATAACTGATTGTTCAGATATGAGGTCTTGCGCCATAACTCATTAATTTATGCAGCTAGGAACATGAAATTTCGTAATACTATCACTTATTATCAACAGAGACAATGCTGCTCTTACTTGCTTTTTATTTATTTTTAGTTTTTCTTTATATATGTGACCCGGCCTATGAAAAGGTGGCTTATGACTCAAAAAAGAAAGGACTTTCTAGTTTTCACCACGTGAAAGAGCGTCTCAAAAACTATCGAAACCATGT